>JAACNH010001423.1:0-77269 GCA_019447015.1 Hymenochirus boettgeri | reverse complement strand
TTTATAACAAACTAAACATGTGGTTTATAACAACCTAAACATGTGTTATAACAACACCTAAACATGTGTTTTAAAACCTAAACATGTGTTTTAACAACCTAACACTGTGTTTATACAAACTAAACATGTGTTTATAACAACCTAAACATGGTTTTATAACAACCTAACTGTGTTTATAACAACCTAAACATGTGTTTAAAACAACCTAACATGTGTTTATAACAACCTAAACATGTGTTTATAACAACCTAAATAAACATGTGTTTTAATAACAACCAAACATGTGTTTATAGCAACCTAAACATGTGTTTATAACAACCTAAACATGTGTTTTTATAACAACCTAAACATGTGTTTATAACAACCTAAACATGGTTTATAAAACCTAACATGTGTTTTAAACAACTAAACATGTGTTTATAACAACCTAAACATGTGTTTATAACAACCTAACAATGTGTTTATAACAACCTAAACATGTGTTTAGAGGGGAGAGAATGAAATGTAATGGTAAATATGATGTTAGATGTCTCATTGGCTACTACAGTTACAACATGGAACCCTGGGTTGTCTACATATGTTCTATACTCTATATTACATGTTACTACACATGGAACCCTGGGTGCCTAGATATGTCTACATCTAATTACATGTTACAACATGGAACCCTGTGGGTCTATATATGTCTACAGTCTATATTACATGTTACAACATGGAACCCTGGGGTATCTATATATGTCTACAGTCTATATTATGTTACAACATGGAACCCTGTGTACCTATATAGTCTACAGTCTATATTACATGTTACAACATGGAACCCGGTGGTCTATATGTGTCAACAGTCTTATTATATGTTACAACATGGAACCCTGGGGTGTCTATATGTGTCAACAGTCTATATTACATGTTACAACATGGAACCCTGGGGTGTCTATATGTGTCAACAGTCTATATTACATGTTACAACATGGAACCCTGGGGTCCTAATATGTCTACATCTATATTACATGTTACAACATGGAACCCTGGGTATCTATATGTCTACAGTCTATATTACATGTTACAACATGGAACCCTGGGGTGTCTATATATGTCTACAGTCTAATTACATGTTACAACATGGAACCCTGGGTGTTTAATATGGCTACAGTCTATATTACATGTTTACAACTGGAACCCTGGGTTCTATATATGCTACAGTCTATATTACATGTTTACAACATGTAACCCTGGGGTCCTATATATGTATACAGTCTATATTACTGTTACAACATGGAACCCTGGGGTATCTACATAGTCTACAGTCTATATTACATGTTACAACACATGAAACCCGGGGTGTCTATATATGTCTACAGTCTATATTACATGTTACAACATGGAACCCTGGGGTATCTATATATGTCTACAGTCTATATTACATGTTACAACATGGAACCCTGAGGTGCCTATATATGTCTACAGTCTATATTACATGTTACAACATGGAACCCTGGGGTGTCTATATATTTCTACACAGTCTATTATGTTCTACACATGGAACCCGTGGGTGTCTATATATGTCTACAGTCTATATTACATGTTACTACAACATGGAACCCTGGGTGTCTATATATGTCTACAGTCTATATTACATGTTACAACATGGAACCCTGGGGTACTATATAGGTCTACTTCTATATTACATGTTACAACATGAACCCTGGGGTATCTACATATGTCTACAGTCTATATTACATGTTCCAACATGGAACCCTGGGGTATCTATATGTCTACAGTCTATATTAACATTTTCAAGGATTTTCTTTGTTTTTTTTTTCCTTTGAAAATCAGAGAATTAGACATAGAAAGCTCTTATTTAAAATAATATATTTTTACAGACCACAAACTGTGAAAACGTTTTAGCAATAAGGTTGAAGGCAGAGCCAGACAGTTCTAAATACATTGCAGGGGAATGTTGTTACTGAATAGTAATATAATAATAATATCTCATCACTGATAATACAGACCTGAGGAATGAGGATCATTAAATTGAGTTTCTGTTTAATTACATTGATGGTTTATTCTGTTTCTATCTATTATGTCATATTTCATTCATTCTAAATCATTCCTCAACAGAAAAGACACCAACCCATTGACTGCAAGAAAGACACTGTACTCTCCTTTAGAATAAAAACTATTTTTAAATGGTAATGTGGTCTCACTAGCATCTCTGGATCTTAAGTTATAGGCTTGTAAGTTACAGTTCCTGGTCTGTCCTGTCTGTCTGAGTCCTCGTGGCTGGTCACATGATTGTCTTGTAAGAACCCCAATCCCCAATATTGATCTTTTCTGAAGCTATTTATAGACCTGCCAATCATTCCCACCAGCAGTGGGCATGCTCTAACCTTAAACTTTGAAGCACCCCCAAAATTCTGGTGCTGCCACAAATCACAGTACTAGTATGTAAGTAAGGTATGTGTGTAGAAAACCAGGTTAGCGAACTGGTGTGCAACTTTAACTCCATGTATTTGCCCATTCCATTTGTGTCTTCCTTTTGTATCCCATATATATATATGTTATATTTGTGATCTAGTAAAAGGATTAAATTTGTTTTTTAGGTAAACGTTTCCTTTAAATAAAGAAACGAGAAAATAAGGGTTGCGTTGAGCTGACCAAAGCGAAATATTAATTGGTCTTGACATCACAGATGGTGAGGTTACGTGAGAAGCCAATAAACTGGCGATCGCCTTTTTTAGCTGAAATCTGAACAACATCTGTCTTTTCTATGCCCAACACTGAAGCGTGAAGTTGCGTTGTATTCAGAGCGTCTCCTGGCGCGGAACTGTAGAATTTATCAACTCAAACCTCCACTTAAAGAAACAAAACGTTCCCCAATACATTTTAATGGTAAAGATTTTGCATTTTCTTCTTTATTCAATGGTCTAGAATATTTATTTTTCTGTTTATACTTTTCCTTTATTCATTTATAAACCTGATCCTCAGCTACTAATTCTAATGTTATTTATCATTTGCACCTGCCAAACATATAAATGACTGTAGACTATATAATACCCCAGGGTTCCATGTTGTAACATATAATATAGACTGTAGACATATATAGACCACCCAGGGTTCCATGTTTGTACATGTAATATAGACTGTAACATATGTAGATACCCCAGGGTTCCATGTTGTAACATATAATATAGACTGTAGACATATGTAGACACCCCAGGGTTCCATGTTTTAACAGTATATAGACTTTTAGACATATATAGATACCCCAGGGTTCCATGTTGTAACATGTAATATAGACTGTAGACATATGTAACACCCCAGGGTTCCATGTTGTAACATGTAATATAGACTGTAGACATATGTAGACCCCCCAGGGTTTCCATGTTGTAACATGTAATATAGACTGTAGACATATGTAACACCCCAGGGTTCCATGTTGTAACATGTAATATAGACTTTAGACATATATAATACCCCAGGTTCCATGTTGTAACATATAATATAGACTGTAGACATATGTAGACCCCCCAGGGTTCCATGTTGTAACATGTAATATAGACTTTAGACATATATAGATACCCCGGGTTCCATGTTGTAACATGTATATAGACTGTAGACATATATAGATACCCCAGGGTTCCATGTTGTAACATATAATATAGACTGTAGACATATGTAGACCCCCCAGGTTTCCATGTTGTACCATGTAATATAGACTGTAGACATATGTAAGACACCCCAGGGTTCCATGTTGTAACATGTAATAAGATTTTAGACAATAAAGATACCCCGGGGTTCCATGTTGTAACATATATATAGACTGTAGACATATGTAGACACCCCAGGGTTCCATGTTGTAACATGTAATATGACTTTAGACATATATAGATACCCCAGTTTCCATGTTGTACATGTAATATAGACTGTAGACATATATAATACCCCAGGGTTCCATGTTGTAACAATAATATAGACTGTAGACATATGTAGACACCCCAGGGTTCCATGTTGTAACATGTATATAGACTTAGACATATATAGATACCCAGGTGTTCCATGTTGTAACATGTAATATAGACTGTAGACATATGTAGACACCCCAGGGTTCCATGTTGTAACATATAATATAGACTGTAGAGACATATATAGACACCCCAGGGTTCCATGTTGTAACATATAATATAGACTTTAGACATATATAGATACCCCAGGGTTCCATGTTGTAACATGTAATATAGACTGTAGACATATGTAGACACCCCAGGGTTCCATGTTGTAACATGTAATATAGACTGTAGACATATGTAGACCCCCAGGGTTCCATGTTGTAACAGTAATATAGAATGTAGACATATATAGACACCCCCGGGGTTCCATTTTGTACATATAATATAGACTGTAGACATATGTAGACACCACAGGGTTCCATGTTGTAACATGTAATATAGACTGTAGACATATATAGTACCCCAGGTTCCATGTTGTAACAATTATATAGACTGTAGACATAGTAGACACCCCAGGGTTCCATGTTGTAACATGTAATATAGACTTTAGACTATATAGATCCCAGGGTTCCATGTTGTAACATATAATATAGACTGTAGACATATGTAGACACCCCAGGGTTCCATGTTGTAACATGTAATATAGACTTTAGACATATATAGATACCCCAGGGTTCCATGTTGTAACATGTAATATAGACTGTAGACATATGTAGACACCCCAGGGTTCCATGTTGTAACATATATATAGACTGTAGCTATATAGACACCCCAGGGTTCCATGTTGTAACATGTAATATAGACTGTAGACATATTAGTACCCCAGGGTTCCATGTTGTAACATACATTATAGACTTTAGACATATAGATACCCCAGGGTTCCATGTTGTAACATGTAATATAGACTGTAGACATAGTAGACACCCCAGGGTTCCATGTTGTAACATGTAATATAGACTGTAGACATATGTAGACACCCCAGGGTTCCATGTTGTAACATGTAATATAGACTTTAGACATATATAGATACCCCAGGGTTCCATGTTGTAACATATAATATAGACTGTAGACATATGTAGACACCCAGGGTTCCATGTTGTAACATGTAATATAGACTTTAGACATATATAGATACCCCAGGGTTCCATGTTGTAACATGTAATATAGACTTTAGACATATGTAGACACCCCAGGGTTCCATGTTGTAACATGTAATATAGATTGTAGACATATGTAGACACCCCAGGGTTACATGTTGTAACATGTAATATAGACTGTAGACATATGAGACACCCCAGGGTTCCATGTTGTAACATAATAATAGACTGTAGACATATATAGACACCCCAGGGTTCCATGTTGTAACATGTAATATAGACTGTAGACATATGTAGATACCCCAGGGTTCCATGTTGTAACATACTTATAGACTTTAGACATATATAGATACCCCAGGGTTCCATGTTGTAACATGTAATATACACTGTAGACATATGTAGACACCCCAGGGTTCCATGTTGTAACATGTAATATAGACTGTAGACATATGTAGACACCCCAGGGTTCCATGTTGTAACATGTAATATAGACTGTAGACATATATAGATACCCCCGGGGTTCCATGTTGTAACATATAATATAGACTGTAGACATATGTAGACACCCCAGGGTTCCATGTTGTAACATGTAATATAGACTGTAGACATAATGATACCCCAGGGTTCCATTGTTGTAACATGTAATATAGACTGTAGATACATTGTGACACCCCAGGGTTCCATGTTGTAACATATAATATAGACTGTAGACATATATAGACACCCCAGGGTTCCATGTTGTAACATGTAATATAGACTGTAGACATATATAGACACCCCCGGGGTTCCATGTTGTAACATATAATATAGACTGTTGACATATATAGATACCCCAGGGTTCCATGTTGTAACATAAAATATAGACTTTAGACATATATAGATACCCCAGGGTTCCATGTTGTAACATATAATATAGACTGTAGACATATATAGACACCCCAGAGTTCCATGTTGTAACATATAATATAGACTGTAGACATATATAGATACCCCAGGGTTCCATGTTTAACTAAAATATAGACTTTAGACATATATAGAACCCCAGGGTTCCATGTTGTAACATGTAATATAGACTGTAGACATATGTAGACACCCCAGGGTTCCATGTTGTAACATGTAATATAGACTGTAGACATATGTAGACACCCCAGGGTTCCATGTTGTAACATGTAATATAGACTTTAGACATATATAGATACCCCAGGGTTCCATGTTGTAACATGTAATATAGACTGTAGAATATGTAGACACCCCAGGGTTCCATGTTGTAACATTTAATATAGACTGTAACATATATAGACACCCCAGGTTCCATGTTGTAACATATATATAGACTGTAACATAATAGACACCCCAGGGTTCCATGTTGTAACATATAATATAGACTTTAGACATATATAGATACCCCAGGGTTCCATGTTGTAACATGTAATATAGACTGTAGACATATGTAGACACCCCAGGGTTCCATGTTGTAACATGTAATATAGACTGTAGACTATGTATAACACCCCAGGGTTCCATGTTATAACATGTATATAGAATGTAGACATATTAGACACCCCGGGGTTCCATGTTGTAACATATAATTAGACTGTAGACAATGTAGACCCCAGGGTTCCATGTTGTAACATGTATATAGACTGTAGACATATATAGATACCCCGGGTTCCATTTGTAACTATAATATAGACTGTAGACAATGTAGACACCCCAGGGTTCCATGTTGTAACATATAATATAGACTGTAGACATATGTAACACCCCAGGGTTCCATGTTGTAACATGTAATATAGACTTTACATATATAGATACCCCAGAGTCCATGTTGTAACAATAATATAGACTGTAGACATATGTAGACACCCCAGGGTTCCATGTTGTAACATATAATATAGACTGTAGACATATATATACCCCAGGTTCCATGTTGTAACATGTATTATAGACTTTAGACATATATAGATACCCCAGGTTCCATGTTGTAACATGTATATAGACTGTAGACATATGTAGACACCCCAGGGTTCCATGTTGTAACATATATTATAGACTGTAGACATATATAGACACCCCAGGGTTCCATGTTGTAACATGTAATATAGACTGTAGACATATGTAGATACCCCAGGGTTCCATGTTGTAACATACATTATAGACTTGACTATATAGATACCCCAGGGTTCCATGTTTTAACATGTAATATAGACTGTAGACATATGTAGACACCCGGGTTCCATGTTTAACATGTAATATAGACTTTAGACATATATAGATACCCCAGGGTTCCATGTTGTAACATATATATAGAATGTAGACATATGTAGACACCCAGGGTTCCATGTTGTAACATGTAATATAGACTTTAGACAATATAAGATACCCCAGGGTTCCATGTTGTAACATGTAATATAGACTGTTGACCATATATAGATACCCCAGGGTTCCATGTTGTACCATATAATATAGACTTTAGACATATGTAGACACCCCAGGTTCCATTTGTAATGTAATATAGATTGTAACATATGTAGACACCCCAGGGTTCCATGTTGTAACATGTATTAGACTGTAGACATATATGACACCCCAGGTTCCATGTAATATAATATAGACTGTAGACTATATAGACACCCCAGGGTTCCATGTTGTAACATGTAATATAGGCTGTAGACATATGTAATACCCCAGGGTTCCATGTTGTAACATACATTAAGACTTCATTAGACATATATAACCCCAGGGTTCCATGTTGTAACATTTAATATGACTGTAGACTATGTACACCCCAGGGTTCCATGTTGTAACATGTAATAAGACGTAGACATATGTAGACACCCCAGGGTTCCATGTTGTAACATGTAATATAGACTTTAGACATATATAGATACCCCAGGGTTCCATGTTGTAACATATATAGACTGTAGACATATGTAGACACCCCAGGGTTCCATGTTGTAACATGTAATATAGACTTGACATATTAGATACCCAGGGTTCCATGTTGTAACATGTAATATAGACTGTAGACAATGTAGACACCCCAGGGTTCCATGTTGTAACATAAATATAGACTGTAGACATATATAGACACCCCAGGGTTCCATGTTGTAACATGTATATAGACTGTAGACATATGTAGATACCCCCAGGGTTCCATGTTGTAACTGTAATATAGATTTTAGACATATATAGATACCCCAGGGTTCCATGTTGTAACATATAATATAGACTGTAACATATGTAGACACCCCAGGGTTCCATGTTGTAACATGTAATATGAACTTTAGACATATATAGATACCCCAGGGTTCCATGTTGTAACTTTAATATAACTGTAGACATATATAGATACCCCAGGGTTCCATGTTGTAACATATAATAAGACTGTAGACATATGTAGACACCCCAGGGTTCCATGTTGTAACATATATAATACTGTAGACATTATAGATACCCCAGGTTCCATTTGTACATATATAGACTTAGACATATATAGATACCCCAGGGTTCCATGTTGTAACATGTAATATAGACTGTAGACATATGTAGACACCCCAGGGTTCCATGTTGTAACATGTAATATGGACTGTAGACATATATAGGAACCCCAGGGTTCCATGTTGTAACATGTAATATAGCCTGTAGACATATATAGACACCCCAGGGTTCCATGTTGTAACATGTAATATAGACTGTAGACAATGTAGTACCCCAGGGTTCCATGTTGTAACATGTAATATAGACTGTAGACATATGTAGATACCCCAGGGCTCCATGTTGTAACATGTAATATAGACTTTAGACATATATAGATACCCCAGGGTTCCATGTTGTAACATGTAATATAGAATGTAGACATATATAAGCACCCCAGGGTTCCATGTTGTAACATGTAATATAGACTGTAGAAATATATAGACACCCCAGGGTTCCATGTTGAAACATGTAATATAGAGTGTAAACATATGTAGACACCCCAGGGTTCCATGTTGTAACATGTATATACTGTAGACATATATAGGCACCCCAGGGTTCCATGTTGTAACATGTAATATAGACTGTAGACATATGTAGACACCCCAGGGTTCCATGTTGTAACATGTAATATAACTGTAACTTGTAGACACCCCAGGGTTCCATGTTGTAACATGTAATATAGACTGTAGACATATGAAGATACCCCAGAAGCCATGTTGTAACATGTAATATAGACTGTAGACATATGTAGACACCCCAGGGTTCCATGTTGTAGTAACATGTAATATAGACTGTAGACATATATAGGCACCCCAGGGTTTATGTTGTAGTAACCTGTAATATAGACTGTAGACATATATAGACACCCCAGGGTTCCATGTTGTAACATGTAATATAGACTGTAGACATATATAGGCACCCCAGGGTTTCCATGTTGTAACATGTAATATAGACTGTAGACATATATAGACACCCCAGGGTTCCATGTTGTAACATGAATATAGACTGTAGACATATATAGATCCCCAGGGTTCCATGTTGTAACATGTATATAGACTTAGACATATGTAGATACCCCAGGGTTCCATTTTTAACATGTAATATAGACGTAGACATATATAGATACCCCAGGGTTCCATTTTGTAACATGTAATAGACTGTAGACAATATAGACACCCCAGGGTTCCATGTTGTATACATGTAATATAGACTTAGACATATATAGACACCCCAGGGTTCCATGTGTAGTAACATCTAATATAGACTGTAGAAAATAATATGCACCCCAGGGTTCCATGTTGTACATGTAATATAGACTGTAGACTATATAGCCCCAGGGTTCCATGTTGTTAACATGTAATATAGACTGTAGACTATATAGACACCCCGGGGTTCCATGTTGTAACTTGTATATAGACTGTAGACATATGTAGATACCCCAGGGTTCCATGTTGTAACATGTAATATAGACTTTAGACATATATAGATACCCCAGGTTCCATGTTGTAACATGTAATATAGACTGTAGACTATGTAGACACCCCAGGTTCCATGTTAACATATAATATAGACTGTAACTTATATAGACACCCCAGGGTTCCATGTTGTAACATGTAATAAGACTGTAGACATATATAGACACCCCCGGGTTCCATTTGTTCATATAATATAGACTGTAGACATATATAGATACCCCAGGGTTCCATGTTGTAACATAAAATATAGACTTTAGACATATATAGATACCCCAGGGTTCCATGTTGTAACATATAATATAGACTGTAGACATATATAGACACCCCAGAGTTCCATGTTGTAACATATAATATAGACTGTAGACATATATAGATACCCCAGGGTTCCATGTTGTAACAAAAATATAGAGCTTTAGACATATATAGATACCCCAGGGTTCCATGTTGTAACATGTAATATAGTCTGTAGACATATGTAGACACCCCAGGGTTCCATGTTGTAACATGTAATATAGACTGTAGACATATGTAGACACCCCAGGGTTCCATGTTGTAACATGTAATATAGACTTTAGACATATATAGATACCCCAGGGTTCCATGTTGTAACATGTAATATAACTGTAGACATATTAGACACCCAGGGTTCCATGTTGTAACATATAATATAGACTGTAGACATATATAGACACCCCAGGGTTCCATGTTGTAACATATATATAGACTGTAGACATATATAGACACCCCAGGGTTCCATGTTGTAACATATAATATAGACTTTAGACATATATAGATACCCCAGGGTTCCATTTTGTAACATGTAATATAGACTGTAGACATATGTAGACACCCCAGGGTTCCATGTTGTAACATGTTATAGACTGTAGACATATGTAGACACCCAGGTTTCCATGTTGTAACATGTAATATAGAATGTAGACATATATAGACACCCCCGGGGTTCATGTTGTAACATATAATATAGACTGTAGACATATGTAGACACCACAGGGTTCCATGTTGTAACATGTAATATAGACTGTAGACATATATAGATACCCCAGGGTTCCATGTTGTAACATATAATATAGACTGTAGACATATGTAGACACCCCAGGGTTCCATGTTGTAACATGTAATATAGACTTTAGACATATATAGATACCCCCGTTCCATGTTGTAACATATAATATAGACTGTAGACATATGTAGACACCCCAGGGTTCCATGTTGTAACATATAATATAGACTGTAGACATATATAGATACCCCAGGGTTCCATGTTGTAACATGTAATATAGACTGTAGACATATATAGATACCCCAGGGTTCCATGTTGTAACATGTAATATAGACTGTAGACATATATAGACACCCCAGGGTTCCATGTTGTAGTAACTGTAATATAGACTGTAGACATATATAGACACCCCAGGGTTCCATGTTGTAGTAAACATCTAATATAGACTGTAGAAATATATAGACACCCCAGGGTTCCATGTTGTAACATGTATAGACTGTAGACAATTATAGGCACCTCAGGGTTCCATGTTGTAACATGTAATATAGACTGTAGACATATATAGGCACCCCAGGGTTCCATGTTGTAACGTGTAATATAGACTGTAGACATTGTAGATACCCCGTTCCATGTTGTAACATGTAATATAGACTTTAGACATATATAGATACCCCAGGGTTCCATGTTGTAACATGTAATATAGACTGTAGACATATGTAGACACCCCAGGGTTCCATGTTGTAACATATAATATAGACTGTAGACTTATATAGACACCCAGGTTCCATGTTGTAACATGTAATATAGACTGTAGACATATATAGACACCCCCGGGGTTCCATGTTGTAACATATAATATAGACTGTAGACATATATAGATACCCCAGGGTTCCATGTTTGTAACATAAAATATAGACTTTAGACATATATAGATACCCCAGGGTTCCATGTTGTAACATATAATATAGACTTTAGACATATATAGACACCCCAGTTCCATGTTGTAACATATAATATAGACGGTGACATATATAGATACCCCAGGGTTCCATGTTGCATAAAAATAGACTTTAGACATATATAGATACCCCAGGGTTCCATGTTGTACATGTAATATAGTCTGTAGACATATGTAGACACCCCAGGGTTCCATGTTGTAACATGTAATATAGACTGTAGACATATGTAGACACCCCAGGGTTCCATGTTGTAACATGTAATATAGACTTTAGACATATATAGATACCCCAGGGTTCCATGTTGTAACATGTAATATAGACTGTAGACATATGTAGACACCCAGGGTTCCATGTTGTAACATATAATATAGACTGTAGACATATATAGACACCCCAGGGTTCCATGTTGTAACATATAATATAGACTGTAGACATATATAGACACCCCAGGGTTCCATGTTGTAACATATAATATAGACTTTAGACATATATAGAAACCCCAGGGTTCCATGTTGTAACATGTAATATAGACTGTAGACATATGTAGACACCCCAGGGTTCCATGTTGTAACATGTAATATAGACTGTAGACATATGTAGACCCCCAGGGTTCCATGTTGTAACATGTAATATAGAATTAACATATATAGACCACCCCGGGTTCCATGTTGTAACATATAATATGACTAGACATATGTAGACACCACAGGGTTCCATGTTGTAACATGTAATATAGACTGTAGACATATATAGATACCCCAGGGTTCCATGTTGTAACATATAATATAGACTGTAGACATATGTAGACACCCCAGGGTTCCATGTTGTAACATGTAATATAGACTTTAGACATATATAGATACCCCAGAGTTCCATGTTGTAACATATAATATAGACTGTAGACATATGTAGACACCCCAGGGTTCCATGTTGTAACATGTAATATAGACTTTAGACATATATAGATACCCCAGAGTTCCATGTTGTAACATATAATATAGACTGTAGACATATGTAGACACCCCAGGGTTCCATGTTGTAACATATAATATAGACTGTAGACATATATAGATACCCCAGGGTTCCATGTTTAACATGTAATATAGACTTTAGGCATATATAGATACCCCAGGGTTCCATGTTGTAACATGTAATATAGACTGTAGACATATGTAGACACCCCAGGGTTCCATGTTGTAACATATAATATAGACTGTAGACATATATAGACACCCCAGGGTTCCATGTTGTAACATGTAATATAGACTGTAGACATATGAGATACCCCAGGGTTCCATGTTGTAACATACATTATAGACTTTAGACATATATAGATACCCCAGGGTTCCATGTTGTAACATGTAATATAGACTGTAGACATATGTAGACACCCCAGGGTTCCATGTTGTAACATGTAATATAGACTGTAGACATATGTAGACACCCCGGGTTCCATGTTGTAACATGTAATATAGACTTTAGACATATATAGATACCCCAGGGTTCCATGTTGTAACATATAATATAGACTGTAGACATATGTAGACACCCCAGGGTTCCATGTTGTAACATGTAATATAGACTTTAGACATATATAGATACCCCAGGGTTCCATGTTGTAACATGTAATATAGACTGTTGACATATATAGATACCCCAGGGTTCCATGTTGTAACATATAATATAGACTGTAGACATATGTAGACACCCCAGGGTTCCATGTTGTAACATGTAATATAGATTGTAGACATATGTAGACACCCAGGTTCCATGTTGTAACATGTAATATAGACTGTAGACATATGTAGACACCCCAGGGTTCCATGTTGTAACATATAATATAGACTGTAGACATATATAGACACCCCAGGGTTCCATGTTGTAACATGTAATAAGGCTGTAGACATATGTAGATACCCCAGGGTTCCATGTTGTAACATACATTATAGACTTTAGACATATATAGATACCCCAGGGTTCCATGTTGTAACATGTAATATAGACTGTAGACATATGTAGACACCCCAGGGTTCCATGTGTAACATGTAATATAGACTGTAGACATATGTAGACACCCCAGGGTTCCATGTTGTAACATGTAATATAGACTTTAGACATATATAGACACCCCCGGGGTTCCATGTTGTAACATATAATATAGACTGTAGACATATGTAGACACCCCAGGGTTCCATGTTGTAAATGTAATATAGACTTTAGACATATATAGATACCCCAGGGTTCCATGTTGTAACATGTAATATAGACTGTAGACATATGTAGACACCCCAGGGTTCCATGTTGTAACATATAATATAGACTGTAGACATATATAGACACTCCAGGGTTCCATGTTGTAACATGTAATATAGACTGTAGACATATGTAGATACCCCAGGGTTCCATGTTGTAACATGTAATATAGATTTTAGACATATATAGATACCCCAGGGTTCCATGTTGTAACATATAATATAGACTGTAGACATATGTAGACACCCCAGGGTTCCATGTTGTAACATGTAATATAGACTTTAGACATATATAGATACCCCAGGGTTCCATGTTGTAACATGTAATATAGACTGTAGACATATATAGATACCCCAGGGTTCCATGTTGTAACATATAATATAGACGTAGACATATGTAGACACCCCAGGGTTCCATGTTGTAACATATAATATAGACTGTAGACATATATAGATACCCCAGGGTTCCATGTTGTAACATAAAATATAGACTTTAGACATATATAGATCCCCAGGGTTCCATGTTGTAACATGTAATATAGACTGTAGTCATATGTAGACACCCCAGGGTTCCATGTTGTAACATGTAATATAGACTGTAGACATATATAGGAACCCCAGGGTTCCATGTTGTAACATGTAATATAGCCTGTAGACATATATAGACACCCCAGGGTTCCATGTTGTAACATGTAATATAGACTGTAGACATATGTAGGTACCCCAGGGTTCCATGTTGTAACATGTAATATAGACTGTAGACATATGTGATACCCCAGGGCTCCATGTTGTAACATGTAATATAGACTTTAGACATATATAGATACCCCAGGGTTCCATGTTGTAACATGTAATATAGAATGTAGACATATATAAGCACCCCAGGGTTCCATGTTGTAACATGTAATATAGACTGTAGACATATATGAACACCCCAGGGTTCCATGTTGAAACATGTAATATAGAGTGTAACATATGTAGACACCCCAGGGTTCCATGTTGTAACATGTAATATAAACTGTAGACATATATAGGCACCCCAGGGTTCCATGTTGTAACAGTAATATGACTGTAGACATATATAGACACCCCAGGGTTCGATGTTGTAACATGTAATATAGACTGTAGACATATGTAGACACCCCAGGGTTCCATGTTGTAACATGTAATATAGACTGTAGACATATGTAGACACCCCAGGGTTCCATGTTGTAACATGTAATATAGCTGTAGACTATGTAGACACCCAGGGTTCCAGTTGAACATGTAATATAGACTGTAGACATATGTAGACACCCCAGGGTTCCATGTTGTAACATGTAATATAGACTGTAGACATAAGAAGATACCCCGAGTTCCATGTTGTAACATGTAATATAGACTGTAGACATATGTAGACACCCCAGGGTTCCATGTTGTAGTAACATGTAATATAGACTGTAGACATATATAGGCACCCCAGGGTTCCATGTTGTAGTAACCTGTAATATAGACTGTAGACATATATAGACACCCCAGGGTTCCATGTTGTAACATGTAATATAGACTGTAGACATATTAGGCACCCCAGGGTTCCATGTTGTAACATGTAATATAGACTGTAGACATATATAGACACCCCAGGGTTCCATGTTGTAACATGTAATATAGACTGTAGACATATATAGATACCCCAGGGTTCCATGTTGTAACATGTAATATAGACTGTAGACATATGTATACCCCAGGGTTCCATGTTGTAACATGTAATATAGACTGTAGACATATATAGATACCCCAGGGTTCCGTTGTAACATGTAATATAGACTGTAGACATATATAGACACCCCAGGGTTCCATGTTGTAGTAACATGTAATATAGACTGTAGACATATATAGACACCCCAGGGTTCCATGTTGTAGTAACATCTAATATAGACTGTAGAAATAATAGACACCCCAGGGTTCCATGTTGTAACAGTAATATAGACTGTAGACATATATAGGCACCTCAGGGTTCCATGTTGTAACATGTAATATAGACTGTAGACATATATAGATACCCCAGGGTTCCATGTTGTAACATGTAATATAGACTGTAGACATATATAACACCCCAGGGTTTCATGTTGTAACATGTAATATAGACTGTAGACATATGTAGATACCCCAGGGTTCCATGTTGTAACATGTAATATAGACTGTATACATATATAGGCACCCCAGGGTTACATGTGTGTAACATGTAATATAGACTGTAGACATATATAGGAACCCCAGGGTTCCATGTTGTAACATGTAATATAGACTGTAGCCATATATAACACCCCAGGGTTCCATGTTGTAACATGTAATATAGACTGTAGACATATATAGACACCCCGGGTTCCATGTTGTAACATGTAATATAGACGTAGACATAGTAGATACCCCAGGGTTCCATGTTGTAACATGTAATATAGAATGTAGACATATATAGGAACCCCAGGGTTCCATGTTGTAACATGTAATATAGACTGTTGACACATAAGACCCCAGGGTTCCATGTTGTAACATGTAATATAGACTGTTGACACTATAGACACCCCAGGGTTCCATGTTGTAACATATAATATAGACTGTTGACACATATAGACACCCCAGGGTTCCATGTTTTAACATGTAATATAGACTGTAGACATATATAGGTACCACAGGGTTCCATGTTGTAACATGTAATATAGACTGTAGACATATATAGATACCCCAGGGTTCCATGTTGTAACATGTAATATAGACTGTAGACATATTAGACACCCAAGGGTTCCATGTTGTAACATGTAATATAGACTGTAGACATATCTAGGCACCCCAGGGTTCCATGTTGTAGTAACATGTAATATAGAGTATAGACATATGTAGACAACCCAGGGTTCCATGTTGTAACATGTAGTAGCCAATGAGACATCTAACATCATATTTACCATTACATTTCATTCTCTCCCCTCTAAACACATGTTTAGGTTGTTATAAACACATGTTTAGGTTGTTATAAACACATGTTTAGGTTGTTATAAACACATGTTTAGGTTGTTATAAACACATGTTTAGGTTTGTTATAAACACATGTTTAGGTTGTTATAACACATGTTTAGGTTGTTATAAACACATGTTTAGGTTGTTAAACACATGTTTAGTTGTATAAACACATGTTTAGGTTTTTATAAACACATGTTTAGGTTGTTTAATAAACACATGTTTAGGTTGTTATAAAACATGTTTAGGTTGTTATAAAACATTTGTTGTTGTTATAAACACATGTTTGGTTGTTATAAACACATGTTTAGGTTGTTATAAAACACATGTTTAGTTGTTTATCATGTTAGGTTGTTATAAAACCATGTTTAGTTGTTATAAACACATGTTTAGGTGTTATAAAAGTTACACATGTTTAGGTTTGTCTATATATGTCTACAGTCTATATTACATGTTACAACATGGAACCCTGGGGTATCTATATATGTCTAAAGTCTATATTACATGTTACAACATGGAACCCTGGGGTGTCTACATATGTCTACAGTCTATATTACATGTTACAAACAGGAACCTGGGGTGTCTACATATGTCTACAGGTCTATACATGTTACAACATGGAACCCTGGGGTATCTATTAGTCTAAGTCTATAATATGTTACAACATGGAACCCTGGGGTACTATATGTCTACAGATCTATATACATGTTACAACATGGAACCCTGGGGTGTCTATATGTCTACAGTCTATATTTATGTTACAACATGGAACCCTGGGGTGTCTAATGTGCTACAGTCTATATTAATGTTAAACATGAACCGGGGTGTCTACATATGTCTACAATATTATTACATGTTACAACATGGAACCCTGGGGTGTCTACATATGGTCTAAAGTCTATATTACATGTTACAACATGGAACCCTGGGGTATCTATATATGTCTAAAGTCTATATTACATGTTACAACATGGAACCTGGGGTGTACATATGTCTACAGTCTATATTAATGTTACAACATGGAACCCTGGGGTATCATATATGTCTAAAGTCTATATTACATGTTAACAACTGGAACCCTGGGGTGTCTACATATGTCTACAGTATAATTACATGTTACAACATGGAACCCTGGGGTAGTCTCATATGTCTACGTCTATATTACATGTTACACATGGAACCCTGGGGTATCTTATATGTCTACAAGTCTATATTATGTTACAACATGGAACCCTGGGGTTCTACATATGTCTACAGTCTATATTACATGTTAAAACATGGAACCCTGGGGTGTTTATATATGTCTACAGTCATATTATATATGTTACAACATGGAACCCTGGGGTGTCTACATATGTCTACAGTCTATATTACATGTTACAACATGGAACCCTGGGGTATCTATATATTGCTAAAGTCTATATACATGTTACAAATGGAACCCTGGGGTGTCTACATATGTCTACAGTCTATTTATACTGTTACAACATGGAACCCTGGGGTATTATATATGTCTAAAGTCTATATTACATGTTACAACATGGAACCTGGGTGTCTACATATGTCTACAGTCTATATTATATGTTACAACATGGAACCCTGGGGTATCTATATATGTCTACAGTCTATATTACATGTTACAACATGGAACCCTGGGGTGTCTACATATGTCTACAGTCTATATTATATGTTACAAAATGGAACCCCGGGGGTGTCTATATATGTACATTCTATATACATGTGTACAACATGGAACCCTGGGGTGTCTACATATGGTACAGATATTAAATGTTACAACATGGAACCCTGGGGTGTCTACATATGTCTACAGTCTATATTACATGTTACAACATGGAACCCTGGGGTATCATATATGTTCTAAAGTCTATATTATATGTTACAACATGGAACCCTGGGGTGTCTAATATGTCTACAGTCTATATTATAGTTACAACATGGAACCCTGGGGTGTCTACATATGTCTACAGTCTATATTACATGGTCAAACATGGAACCCTGGGGTATCTTATATGTCTCTAAAGTCATAACATGTTACAACATGGAACCCTGGGGTGTCTATCATATGTCTACAGTCTATTTACATGTTACAACATGGAACCCTGGGGTTCTATATGTCTACAGTCTATATTACGTTACAACATGGAACCCTGGGGTATCTATATGTCTAAGTCTATATTACATGTTACAACATGGAACCTGGGGTGTCTACATATGTCTACAGTCTATATTATATGTTACAACATGGAACCCGGGGTATATATATGTCTAATTATATTACATGTACAACATGGAACCCTGGGGTTCTACATATGTCTACAGTCTATATTACATGTTACAAACATGGAAACTGGGGTGTCTACATATGTCTACAGTCTATATTCATATGTTAAAACATGGAACCCTGGGGTATCATATAGTCTACAGTCTATATTACATGTTACAACATGGAACCCTGGGGTATCTATATATGTCTAAAGTCTATTTACATGTTACAACATGGAACCCTGGGGTGTCTACATATGTCTACAGTTATATTCAATGTTACAACATGGAACCTGGGGTATCTATATATGCTAAGTCTATATCATGTTACAACATGGAACCTGGGTGTCTACATATGCTTACAGTCTATATTACATTACAACATGGAAACCTGGGGGTCTACATATGTTACAGTCTATATTACATGTTACAACAGGAACCCTGGGGTGTCTACATATGTCTACAGTCTATATTACATGTACAACAGGAACCCTGGGGTATGCTATATATGTCTAAAGTCTATATTACATGTTACAACATGGAACCCTGGGGTGTCTACATATGTCTACAGTCTATATTATATGTTACAACATGGAACCCTGGGGTATCTACATATGTCTACAGTCTATATTACATGTTACAACATGGAACCCTGGGGTGTCTATATATGTCTACAGTCTATATTATATGTTACAACATGGAACCCTGGGGTATCTATATATGTCTACAGTCAATATTATATGTTTGGCAGGTGCAAATGATAAATAACATTAGAACAATTAGTAGCTGAGGAATCAGGTTTATAAATGAATAAAGGAAAAGTATAAACAGAAACAATAAATATTCTAGACCATTGAATAAAGAATGAAAATGCAAAATCTTTACCATTAAAATGTATTGGGGAACGTTTTGTTCTTTTAAGTGGAGGTTTGAGTTGATAAATTCTACGTTCCGCGCCCAGGAGACGCTCTGAATACAACGCAACTTCACGCTTCAGTGTCTGGGCATAGAAAAGACAGATGTTGTTCAGATTTCAGCTAAATAAAAGGCGATCGCCAGTTTACTTGGCTTCCTCACGTAACCTCACCATCTGTGATGTCAAGACCAATTAATATTTCGCTTTGGTCAGCTCAACGCAAACCCTTATTTTCTCGCTTTCTTTATTTAAAGGAAACGTTTACCTAAAAACAAATTTAATCCTTTTACTAGATCACAAATATAACATATATATATATGGGATATCAAAGGGAAGACACAAATGGAATGGGCAAATACATGGAGTTAAAGTTGCACTAACCAGTTCGCTAACCTGGTTTCCTACACACTCCTACCTTACTTACATTACTAGTACTGTGATTTGTGGCAGCACCAGAATTTTGGGGTCTGCCTCAAAGTTTAAGGTTAGAGCATGCCCACTGCTGGTGGGAATGATTGCAGGTCTATAAATAGCTTCAGAAAAGATCAATATTGGGGGATTTGGGCTTCTTACAAAGACAATCATGTGACCAGCACAGAGACTCAGACAGACAGGACAGACCAGGAACTGTAACTTTACAAGCCTATAACTTAAGATCCAGAGATGCTAGTGAGACCACATTTACCATTTAAAAATAGTTTATTTTATTCCTAAAGGAGATGTACAGTGTCTTTCTGCAGTCAATGGGTTGGTGTCTCTTTTCTGTTGCAGGAATAGATTTAGAATGAATGAAATATTGACATAATAGAATAGAAACAGAATAAACCATCAATGTAATTAAACAGAAACTCAATTTAATGATCCTCATTCCTCAGGTCTGTATTATCAGTGATGAGAATATTAATATTATATTATCTATTCAGTAACAACATTCCCCTGCAATGTATTTAGAACTGTCTGGCTCTGCCTTCCATCCATTATTGCTAAAACGTTTTCACAGTTTGTGGTCTGTAAATTATTTATTTATTTTAAATTAAGAGCTTTTCTATGTCTAATTTCTATGATTTTCAAAGGAAAAAAAAACAAAGAAAATCCTTGAAAAAGTTTTGTGATCCAGGGATCCTATTGATGGGATCTGGGTTTGACACAAACCCACATCCGACACGGAACCCCTCGGTTCCGAAATCCAAAAGATCCGTCCGAATCAGGACGGATCCTCCAGATTTCGGAAGATATTTTTGATAATTTTCTAAAGTACGGGGCTATTTTCGAATATACGATCGGAAACTCGAAAATGGTCTCCGATCGTATTTTTGCTAATTTTCGAACGTTCAAGGCTATTTTCGAAAATAATCGAAAATAGTCCCGTACTTTAAAAAAATGATCGAAAATTCATTCCGGTTTTGGATTTTCCGATCTTCAGGATTTTCCTGATATCCAATAATCCGAAAACAAAATGAAACTAGTCAGTTTCGGCCATCTCTACTCATGGCACAATGTAAAATACATTAATACAGGTAATGGGAGTATTAGTGAGAAGCAGAGAATCCTTATGGTATTGGCGAGGACACATTCTCCATCGCGGTGAAGGAGTTAAAATAAAAGACAAAATAGATTTAGCAGATGGTTCTTTATTGTAAGAGAGGCGTGAAGCCCTGATAAGGCGAATGTGGTGGTTTGGTGGAGAGAGATTAATATAAAACTATTTATTTTCTATCCCTTTGTCCTTCGGTGATGGAAGTGAAAGAAAAAACACTTAAAATTATCAGTGAAAGGGAATCCGAGTTCCGAACCTCCAGGGCCGTATCAGATTGAACAATATAAGATGTCGGAGACAGTTTTCCTCTCCTTATTGTGGAAACCCAAGACAAGTCTGTGATGGATGATTTCTTCACGGCTTTACTCTGGGAGACGAACTTTACTCCGAGTAGTTTTATTTTTATTAATCATTCTCATTACAATTCTCATTACTTGGCTGGTTAATAAGGAGGGTCATAGTCTCTATATAATAAAACGTTTCTATCGCTGTACAATATTCAGTGGAACGTTCCTTGATATTGCCGATACGTAGATGGATAAACGTTCCCGTCCTTGGATGGCAGAAAGAATTGTTTGTATTAGAAATATCTGTCCAATGATACGATATGGAACCGGGAAGACTGGAGATCCCGGAGATTAATGTTTAATATTTCTGGGAGTCTAATAAAGATTAAACTGTAGATTCTCTCTCTCTCTCCCATTAGATTTCTAATCTCAAATGTACATTGACTTTGGTCTAGGAATTTCCCCATTAATGGAATTACTTTGAAAAGCATTTTGTTCATTTTTATTTCAGCCAGTGCCCTGGAAAGAGATGAATGAAGAGCTGATTAGGTCTGTGACACAGTCCTAATCAGCTCTGATTACCTGTCTCTTTATTACATTCAGCTGTGTCACAGTCCTAATCAGCTCTGATTACCTGTCTCTTTATTACATTCAGCTGTGTCACAGTCCTAATCAGCTCTGATTACCTGTCTCTTTATTACATTCAGCTGTGTCACAGACCTAATATTACAGATATACCGTGACCTGGATGGATGAATATTACAGATATACCATGACCTGGATGAATAAATATTACAAATATACCATTACCTGGATGAATGAATATTACAGATATACCATTACCTGGATGAATGAATATTACAGATATACCGTGACCTGGATGAATGAATATTACAGATATACCATGACCTGGATGAATGAATGTTACAGATATACCGTGACCTGGATGAATGAATATTACAGATATACCATGACCTGGATGAATAAATATTACAAATATACCATTACCTGGATGAATGAATATTACAGATATACCGTGACCTGGATGAATGAATATTACAGATATACCATGACCTGGATGAATGAATATTACAGATATACCGTGACCTGGATGAATGAATATTACAGATATACCAGGTGCTGGATGAATGAATATTACAAATATACCATGACCTGGATGAATGAATATTACAGATATACTAGTTGCTGGATGAATGAATATTACAGATATACCAGTTTTTGGATGAATGAATATTATAGATATACCGTGACCTGGATGAATGAATATTACTGATATACCATGACCTGGATGGATGTATATTACAGATATACCAGGTTCTGGATGAATGAATATTACAGATATACCAGGTTCTGGATGAATGAACATTACAGATATACCAGGTGCTGGAAGAATGAATGTTACAGATATACCTGGTGCTGGATGAATGAATGTTACAGATATACCGTGACCTGGATGGATGTTTATTAGAGATATACCAGGTTCTGGATGGATGAATATTACAGATATACCATGACCTGGATGGATGTATATTATAGATATACCAGGTTCTGGATGAATGAATATTACAGATATTCCAGGTTCTGGATGAATGAATATTACAGATATACCGTGACCTGGATGAATGAATATTACAGATATACCATGACCTGGATGAATGAATATTACAGATATACTGTGACCTGGATGAATGAATATTACAGATATACCAGGTGCTGGATGAATGAATATTACAAATATACCATGACCTGGATGGATGAATATTACAGATATACCATGACCTGGACGGATGAATATTACAGATATACCATGACCTGGATGAATGAATATTACAGATATACCATGACCTGGATGAATGAATATTACAGATATACCATGACCTGGATGAATGAATATTACAGATATACCAGGTGCTGGATGAATGAATGTTACAGATATACCTGGTGCTGGATGAATGAATATTACAGATATACCATGACCTGGATGAATGAATATTACAGATATACCATGACCTGGATGAATGAATATTACAGATATACCGTGACCTGGATGGATGAATATTACAGATATACCGTGACCTGGATGGATGAATATTACAGATATACCATGACCTGGATGAATGAATATTACAGATATACCATAACCTGGATGAATGAATATTACAGATATATCATGACCTGGATGAATGAATATTACAGATATACCATGACCTGGATGAATGAATGTTACAAATATACCAGTTCATCCATCCAGGTATATATATATTAAATACGACCAGAAACTTGGAAATGGTCTCCGATCGTATTTTCGATCATTTTCGAAAGTTCAAGGGTTTTTTTTGTAAATTATCGAAAATATCTTCCAAAGTCCCAAAATTTGTAGGATCCTTCCGGGCTCGGACGGCTCTTTTGGATTTCGGAACCGAGGGGTTCCATGTCGGATCTGGGTTCGTGTGGAACCCGGATCCCATCTCTAGCATTGACAGTGGCGTTTTCACTCCAGCCCACACAGTCGTCCCTAAGCATTGCGCATGCAATCTGCTAAATAATTAAGATAACATGCGTTCAGAAAACGGATTCCAGTGCTTTGAATCCTCCCACCGCACACTGACATGCACAGCTCTGCAAATACCAAACTCTCCTTAGCGTGTGAGAAAATGCCCAAAGTGTTTGTAAAGCACCTGGTATATCTGTAATATTCAGTTAAATCCACTGGACTAAAAGTTTACTTCTTTGAGGCTATATTCACACCGTGTGTTGTTTTAACGGAACATTGTGCTAGTGTTTTAGTGTGATGTTCAGCTGCATTAGTGCAATCATTTTCATTGCATTAATGCACAATACTGCTGCATGCAACACACTGTATTGCAGCTCAATAGTGTGAACAGTGCCATTTGTTCCTATGTGCACATGTTTTGGTGCGATGTGTGAACGAAGGCCTAAGATGCTTCTCATGCGACTGGCTTTCTCAATTCAGAATCTGTGCAATTAGTACCCTGAAAAGTCCCGACCAGCAAATAACAGCCAGGTGTTAGACCGAGGCCACACTGCAACAGACCGGAATGGCGCATGCAAGCTTGTACAATTCCGGTGCAATAGTGCGCATTGGAGCGCGATTCTGCTGCAATACTGCGATTATCAGAGTGCATGCAATTGTGCAAAAATGGTGATCACATGCGCTCGGGTAAGTGGATCGCAATGCAGCACTCTTAATGTGACCAGAACAACAGGCCTACACTAGCGTGTGCTTATTGACACGCAATGCGATCACTATCACGTTCGGATCGTATGTTAAAACGGGCTGGTGTGGCCTAGTCCATAGGAAGGTGTTATTTGCATTGTGGCTAAGAGAGGTTATTAAATTGCCCAGGTTAAGATCTCTCGTGCTGATCGCCGCCATTCACTAGCGTCTCTGTTATTAGTGGATAGAGATTTGCCTGTTTGTAGGATTTGTGTTCTGCCCAGAAATCACAGGGTGTTACCTGACTGCATTGTCTGAGCCTGATTGATTATTAGTAACACCTGCACCAGGGAAGTGTCAATCATGTGTTTATCCTGACTGAGCTTATTGTCCTTTTGCTCTGCGATCTGTGCAAGTGGAGTGAACGTCATCCGCAAATAAATGGCGATCACGTGCGCTCCAAAAAACGATTTCAGCACAACGGACGTCTCACAATTAGAGATGGCCGAACTTTCAAACTATATGGAAAGTTCGAAAGTTTGAAAGTTTGAAAACGGAACCATTAAAGTCAATGGGAGTAAAATAGTTCGAAAAGTTGGAATGAAATACAAATAAAATATTAATGGTAACTTAATGTAAATGGCTGTGGGACCTGGGAAATGGTCTGAGGAACATGTTCCAATATCCAGGACTTTCAAAAATCAATTTTACTCTCACGTGCGCTACTTTTGAGCTCCCGTGTTTGAACATACAATAATTATCCCATAAACGATTTGTGGATTCGATATTCGATATTTACTCGCATATTGGTATAATAGACATTTTACTTGCGGATTCGATATTCGATATTTACTCGTGTATAGGTATAATAGACATTTTACTGGTGGATTCGATACTCGCGTATAGGTATAATAGACATTTTACTTGTGGATTCGATACTCACGTATAGGTATAATAGACATTTTACTGGTGGATTCGATACTCGCGTATAGGTATAATAGACATTTTACTTGTGGATTCGATACTCGTGTATAGGTATAATAGACATTTTACTTGTGGATTCGATATTCGATATTTACTCCCGTATTGGTATAATAGACATTTTACTTGTGGATTCGATATTCGATATTTACTCCCGTATAGGTATAATAGACATTTTACTTGTGGATTCGATATTCGATATTTACTCGCGTATTGGTATAATAGACATTTTACTCGTGGATTCGATAATTCGATATTTACTCGCGTATTGGTATAATAGACATTTTACTTGTGGATTCGATATTCTATATTTACTCGCGTATTGGTATAATAGACATTTTACTTGCGGATTCGATATTCGATATTTACTCGCGTATAGGTATAATAGACATTTTACTTGCGGATTCGATATTCGATATTTACTCGCGTATAGGTATAATAGACATTTTACTTGCGGATTTGATATTCTATATTTACTCGCGTATAGGTATAATAGACATTTTACTCGCGGATTCGATATTTACTCGCGTATAGGTATAATAGAAATTTTACTTGCGGGTTCGATATTCGATATTTACTTGCATATTGGTATAATAGACATTTTACTTGCAGATTCGATATTTGATATTTACTCGCATATAGGTATAATAGACATTTTACTGGTGGATTCGATACTCGCGTATAGGTATAATAGACATTTTACTTGCGGATTCGATGTTTACTCATGTATAGGTATAATAGAAATTTTACTTGCGGATTCGATATTTGATATTTACTCGCATATTGGTATTGGTATAATAGACATTTTACTGGTGGATTCGATACTTGTGTATAGGTATAATAGACATTTTACTTGCGGATTCGATGTTTACTCATGTATAGGTATAATAGACATTTTACTTGCGGATTCGATATTTGATATTTACTTGCATATTGGTATAATAGACATTTTACTCGCGGATTCGATATTCGATATTTACTCGCGTATAGGTATAATAGACATTTTACTCGTGGATTCGATATTCGATATTTACTCGCGTATAGGTATGATAGACATTTTACTTGTGGGTTCGATAATTCAGTATTTACTTGTGTATAGGTATAATAAACATTTTACTCACAGATTCCATATTCGATATTTACTCGCATATTGGTATAATAGACATTTTACTTGCAGATTCGATATTTGATATTTACTCGCGTATTGGTATAATAGATATTTTACTTGTGGATTTGATATTCGATATTTACTCGCATATTGGTATAATAGACATTTTACTCGTGGGTTCGATAATTCAGTATTTACTCACGTATTGGTATAATAGACATTTTACTCTTGGATTCGATATTTGATATTTACTCGCGTATTGGTATAATAGACATTTTACTTGCGGATTCGATATTCGATATTTACTCGCGTATTGGTATAATAGACATTTTACTTTGTGTCTCTAAAACTGGTGCCTTACCAGGTGCGCCACTTCTGCATAAGGGGATAATCCAGGTACCTTTAGAAGCTTGATCTTTTGCTAGGAACAGAAACAGGAACTCACACTGACCGGTAGGTAAACAGCAGGGTAACAAGCAGCTTACAAAGTCTTATCAGGGATTCCATATTGATGTGGAGACTTCTGTATAGAAGACAGCGAATACTGGAAACATTCTTAGTTACAAAATGTATTTCTTACATGTACTAAATGCATGTTAAGAAGAATCTTACAATAGATAGGTGTTCTGGGGAGAAAAGCTTTCATATTAGGATTTTTTTTTTTATTAAGTTTATTTCTCCTTTAAGGATCCTTTACCCTCACCTTCTCCTCAACCTCCTCTAGTCCTGCTGCTTTTTATACCAGGGAGGTTAAACGCTCTTTGGGATAATCACTTTGAATCTAAGCAGCTCAGATCTCTGAGAACAAAGGTTTCTACCTGGACCTTCCCACAATGTTGACTTTATCACTGTATATTTATTTTCTAATGAAGGAGAAAATGACAATCCTCTTATTAACACTAACAGTCCCCATCGCCTGCATTTTGTTCAAAGTTCTCGGGCCCTTTGAAGGAATGTTTAGTGATCACTCGGTCTACTTTATGCTGTTTTATGGAACTTAAACACTGAGAATTAGGTTATGTAGGGCTTTGATGTACTGCCAAGCGATTGATAACGTTCTTGCTGCTTTATGCGTTATTTTCTATCTTTAATCACATGATCTTAACATTGTGAGAGGCAAATCTCCCATGGGTTTGAATAGGACTCAAATCTTCTGTTCTTTAAAGGAGTAAAACCCAATAATAAAATAAAACGGATTATCCTTTCTAAGGAAACACAAGCTATGAATGTTTTATCACCACTTAGCAAATCTTTGTTTTCCCCCTTGAAGTACTGTATAATATTCTATTTATCTCCTTTCATATTTCATTTGGCACTGAATTGGATTACCTTGTAATTTGAGGAGTAGGTTTCCTTTGGTTTCATTTGAACAAATGAATTTTCTTCTCCATTACACAGTCTGTCTCTGATTTTAATTAATAGAATCCTGATGAAGGTAAATGAGGTGATTTTAGGAAATAGGTAAAGATGTAACTCAGCTGGAACATAAACACTGGTGTGTAGAAATAATTATTTCCAATACTCCTGTCCAACCCTTTAGATAGAAGAATTCAGGGGCGTAACTACCAGGGGACCAGACCCTGCAACCACAGGGGGGCTTGGGAGACAGGGGGGGTCCCCATATTCTTATTTTCCCAATGACAGATAAAGCCTCCTCTGAGAAAACCATTGTTTATGAAGCAGGGAAAGGGGCCCCACCATAGTTTCCCTGGGGCGCCATTGATTTCTTGTTATGCCACTGGAATTAATTCAGAACCTTGATGACTCTATATAAATCTATAACCAGGTACCAGGTACTATCCATGTATATCCTATACACCTACAGAAATAGTGACACAGTCTCTGTACCTTACCCATTGGGATATTTAGAGAAATCACCCTGTAGAAATATATTGGGAAATCTTCATATCTGGACTGGTTTTATTTATTTTCCTTGTCTGTAATCAGCCTCGTCTCCTTTCACTCAGTTTATTGTGTGTTGGATAAATATCTTCTCATGTTGGAGTTTTTATTACTGACAAGTTAATAAACTTTTATTGACTTAAGAATCTGCCTGGGATCATCCAACTTTTCCCTTATTCCAGGGAGACATTTTCTTGCCTACCGTGGAATAGAGAATCCCACAAGGAACAGAAAACAAGCCATTCATACAAAGCTTAGAAGGATTGTGTCTTATTATAACCATCTCCCAACACCCATGGATATTGATCCAAATATAATCCTATCTGACTCCCTGTAATGTTCTTTTGTCAAGAGAAAAATAAAGTTTTGGATGTTAAGTGTGAAGAAAACCACAAAACTTTACTGTGCTCTTTTGTCTAATGGTTTTCAAGTTTACATTTTGTACCTTTTTTTTTGATTTGCGGAACCAGAATAAGAATATAAATAGGTCACTGTGTAGGAGACATATTAGAAGACATTGCCATATTATGAAATCTGTAAATACAGAAAATCTTGTTCAATCATCAAAGAACTGACTAAAGGCTCGTAACCGCGAAGCACAATGTGTACGAACGAACGTTTTGGCTGATAATCAGCCTGTGTGTAGTCGCTTTATCGGCCAAAGCGGTCGATCGCTCGGTGATTGTTGAATGAGCAACTTGGTGGATCGTTTCAGCCGATAAAGCACCTACACAGGGGCCGATTATTGTCCCAATTGTTCGGTCGTAAACATTGTATGTTGCAGGTTGGGACTCGCAATTGCACGTGTGTACAAGCCTTTAATGTGTGTCACCTAAACAAAGGATAACTAGAAACACTATGATATTAACCTAATCAGCGGTGGTGTGAAAACCCCAAGAGGTTGATTTAAAACTGGTTATTTAAAAAATTCAACTTTTTTGGGGAGAAGTTTTTTTTTTCTTGTTTTATTTACTAATGACACATCCCAATTATTATTACATTAATCAGTAAATGTTAATAAAGTAAAAGAAGAAACTGGGATGTGGAGAGGGAAGGAAGGGAAAAGGGTTAAATACGGTTGGGAAAATTCAAAATTCAATTTTGGACAAGGTTTAAAAATACTTCCTGTATTAAATAAAACAATAATCTATGTTTATATTCCATTTATCCCATTTTGACATGCTGTCATTTCATGAAAAAACAACATTTCCACATCTGTTTTGAAATTCTGTTTCTTTATATCTTTAGATTTAAATTGTTCATGTTTGTAGTTGATCCATTGATAAAATAAAATCTCAGCTGTGTTCATTCATTTTTAATTAAGATTTTTTTCCCCCTGATGATCAGTGATGATTCATTGTAATACAATTTGAACAGATAAAAACATTTCAATTGTCTCCTGTGATCATGTAAACATATGGAACGTACTCTGGGCTACACAATAGCTTGAACATTGCTGCACATAGAGATTTATTGTGTAGGAAATCCATTTGTATGTTTGTCTGTTCTGAGTAGTTTTGCCAACACAAATATTTCATTTATTTTACCACATTTAAAATGTATTTGCTCCTGCTTGGATAATTGGCCTCAAACATTCTAAAATCTGCGAAAATACGATCGGAAACTCGAAAAGGGTCTCCGATCGTATTTTCGATAATTTTGGAAAATTATCGAAAATAGCCCCGTACATTAGAAAATTAGCAAAAATTCATTCCGGTTTTGGATTTTGGGATCTTTGGGATTTTCCGAGATCCGGGAATCCGAACATGGAATGAAAGTAGTGAGTTTCAGCAATCTCTAATCAGGATGGTCAAACCTTCAATAAAGGAATTAAGGAAGGGCTAAAGACTAGTCTAGTAATTAAGGCCATAGGCAGGAAATTTATAGGGAAAAAAACTCAGTTAATTCTTTGTGGTCGTTATAGGCAATTAGTTTCTATGGGATATGTACAAATTAGACCTGTATAACGTGACATCATATAACATTATAAAAGTCACTATATATTTTTTAAACAATGAACCCAATTAAACCTTTGGCAGAACAATAACCCCTAATGAACATTTTGGGGGTCATTGTATCCTGAGATATATTACTTTGGTGTTCTATTGATTTAAAAGGAAACATAAAGGTTAATGGGGGTGGTTTAATGTGTGCGGATAAGATAGGTCACTGAAATATGACCAGATGCGCTTTATTTTCTATTCTCATCAAAGAGTCTCAGGGATACAATGTTTTTTAAGGAAATGTTGCACAAAATAAAGAGAATTGTTATAAAAGGGTCAAGAACCTGGGAATCTACGTTCCCCCAAGGTTTTCTGCAGAGCCTCTGAGAATTTCCGGTTTTCGGTTTCGGTTCCAGAAGAAATGTCTGTATACCAAAACCACAGTGTGGAAGGGGAACAGGTGAAATGATGAGAGTGGAAGTTGAGAAGGCAAATAAAGACTAGAAATACCAATAACAACCTGAAAGTCAGGAATGGTGGCGAAAAAGCAGAATCTGGACTATCAAGCTATGTACAAGGATGGACCGGGTCGGCAACAAGTCATCAGCCAGAAGAACATCAGTATAAAGGCAACAAGATTAGGTCAAGCAGCACATAAAGCCAAAATCCAGGAACAGGTGATGTAAGGAAATCTGTGCCTCTTCCATGGACAATAACATTTATTCATGCATGAGATTCATATAGGGGAACAGTCTCATTACTAAGACATTAAACTGTAATAAATGTGTGGACTATTATGCTAAATACATTGTATGTGTGTTAAAATGCGCTCGTTATAATGAGAAATATTCCTGGGCAAGCGTTTCTGCTGAACCCAAGGCTACAATCCAATTGTACATTCCATATTTAAACTGTGCAGTCATTTCTGCTTGTTTCCCTAACACTAATCTATGATGTTATAAAGGTCCCAATCCATTACACACGATTGTGCTTAGCTGAGAGCTTTGTTTTCCAAACTTGGTTGACATTGCTAGAAAGGCCATAAAATCAACCCATTTTCTAGCTATAGAATGGAGAAGTGTAATAGATTAACACAAAGTGTTTAATGAATATTTCAGTGCTATAAATTCATTAAATAGTTCTCCGTGTGAGATCCTCCTAAAGAAACACACTGACAGACCCAGAAGGCTCTTCGTAGATACATTGATCTAAAGACCAGTAAGTGGAAATTCATTTTTAGACAACAGATCCATAAAAATAATATAAAAAAAATAAATAAAAAACACTAGTCCATCTCCTAATCCTTGATAAAACACAAGGTGGTTCCTGCACCTTGCAACAAAGGTAGGTCAAAAAAACCTATCCAATAAACTAATGAAAAGAAAATTATTCTAGCAAGGAACTCCAATAACAATCAATACACATATATATAAAAATCGGAACATTCCTTTAATAAAGTGCAACCACATAAACATCTAAAATCTCCACAAAAAGTGTTGCAAAAAACTGTTTACAATAAATATAGAAATATTCACAGCAACAGTCATTAAAATGTAAGTTCATAGTATAGTCCACAGAGTGTAGGGTTCATACCATACATCAAAGCTGGCAGTATACACCGGACAATTAAATACCTTCAGGGTTATTCAATAAAAGTTCTTATCGTTTAAAATGATGCTAATTTTGCCCCAACCAATCAGATGTTAGCTTTCAAATGTTAAATAAGATCTGATTGGTTGGGGTTAAATTAGCACCATTTTAAACGATAAGAACTTTTATTGAATCTCCCTTGGCTTCAGATGCTATCCAGCAGCAGAGTTTAGATGTTTATGTGATTGCAGTTTTTTGAAGGAATATTCCTTGAATGTTATTGGAGTTCCTTGCTAGAATAATTTTCTTTACATCTCAGGCATTAACTTTTATATTATTTCCTAAGCATTTAGAGGCCGTAGCCTATGGAAATGGATACTTACTAAAATGTACCAAATAGAACTACAAGATTCTTGGCAGAAAAAACATGGATGGAGAATGATGACTGAATAAATGAACCAGGGTTCATTGGCTGCATCTTGCCCTTTGGAAACATTTGCGGTCTTTGGGGCAGTTGGGTAGGCAGGGCTATGGGTGGAGTTAAGGCTGTGTCTGGGTGGAGCAGGAGTGAGGTCTATATGGGTGCAGCCTTAGAAGAATCCCTGCCACTGCCTACGTTAATTAAAGAGTGGCCCCCAGGCTCAAGTAGGTTGGGAACCCCTGCTGGATTGTAATGTAAGTTGGTTATCTACATAAGGCATTGAACGACTTAGCAGCCAGAAAGAAATAACTTTATAACCGAATTATATTGAGTAACCATTTCTTTGTATATTGATTGAGTAACCATTTCTTTGTAAATTGATTGCGTAACCATTTCTTTGTACATTGAGTAACCATTTCTTTGTATATTGAGTAACCATTTCTTTGTATATTGAGTAACCATTTCTTTGTATATTGAGTAACCATTTCTTTGTATATTGAGTAACCATTTCTTTGTATATTGAGTAACCATTTCTTTGTATATTGATTGAGTAACCATTTCTTTGTATATTGAGCAACCATTTCTTTGTATATTGAGTAACCATTTCTTTGTATATTGAGTAACCATTTCTTTGTATATTGAGTAACCATTTCTTTGTATATTGAGTAACCATTTCTTTGTATATTTATTGAGTAACCATTTCTTTGTATATTGAGTAACCATTTCTTTGTATATTGAGTAACAATTTCTTTGTATATTGAGTAACCATTTCTTTGTATATTGAGTAACCATTTTCATTCTTTGCTTCACGTAAAACATGGGACCAAAGAAAAACTGGATTTAGCTCCGAGACTTGATTTTCTGGGAATAACTACATAAAATAACAGGTGATTCATCCCTTTTAAAAAGCCGATTCTAGGTAATAAGTCAGAAAAATGTGTCCCAGGCTAAACTTTTCCTTTACATGTGTCCCAGACAATGCAGGAATAATAGTAAAACACAATGAGTTATTGTTGGGAATTGTAGTCAAGACTGGAATTGGTCACATAAACAAATACCTCTTATTTGACTTTGTTAAATTCACTGAATCAGAGATATAAAATAATTTACGGAATTCCTGTTTCTTCTTTTCCTTTCTAATGGATCTTTCTCAGCCTTCCAAGTTCCAACGTTTGTGTATTGTATTTTGTATCCTCAAAGCCTGGAGGGACATTATTGTTATTGTAAGAAATAGTTGTATTAAAATCACCCACAAAATCAGAGATTGCAGATCGAATAACAGCCGTGGTACTGTAATGTAGGTTTATTTTGAAGTGATTTTTCTTTTGTGACAAGGCAGCTTTGTATAACATTATATGAGAATCGTTTGTGTGATTTAATGTCAACATTCATTGGGGTTATTGGTTCAGTTTATCAGACAGACCTGTCAATGTTTCTTATTAATTTTCCTTCCCCGGTTCTCAATACTTCAATAAACATGTTTGTTGCTTTAGTTGGAAAAATCAAATAAACTCAGAGATGATTTGATATTCCTGGTCTTAAAATAAAGTTTACGGCTTTCACAACCTAATTGGGATTCTCTCAATTGGATAGAAATGATGGTGGACACTTTGTGGTGACTGAGAAATCGATAGTGGAGAGGAGAAGAAGGATTTGTCAAGTCATGTCGGTGAAAATAAGAAAACTACAGGTGTCTTGTGGAAAGATAAATAAGGTATTGGATACTTGTTAGAAAAGGATCTTATGCTGGAAATAGTTGTCCCAACTGTCCCAACTGGAGATGCAGCTGGGCCAGTCAGTACAATTGATCCATGTCATGTGGCCGGAACAGAAAAAAGGTAAAGTACCAGCTGAATCGATACTGTTGGAGGGTATGGGTAGTTGATGATGCCGTGAGTAATATTGAAGGGACTTTTTTTTCTTCTATTTTGTTTGTTATTTTGTCTCAAACATGTTGATATCTTTTTATTAGATGTGTGCTAAGTGAATTTAATTTAATCCTTGAGCACTAAACCACACACACGATGGAACACTGTACTACAAACAAAATGCTTTATTGTTAGAAAGCCTAACAATGATGACATAAATGTTATTTACCTATGAAATAGAAATCTAAATGTGGATGAATTACCACTTTTAAGCAAAACCCAGGATTTTCTATGTGTATCACATTAATTGATAATGTGTACAATACTAGGAGTAATTCTGACTTGGTTTCACTCCCTCTAAACCCCCGTTTGAACAATGGGTATTTAATTACAACTACTGGTACACAGACAGTCCTTATTTATATGAGACACCACTTATATCATTCAGTGTGGGGAGCCACATGAGTTGAAATATGTTTTGTATTCGCCACACTGGACATCACAGCCCTCTATTCCAATATTACCCATAAATGTGGTCTAATTGCTGTAGAATACCATCTGAGAATGTATCCTGAATGCCCACCTGACCTAATAAAATATTTCATCTTAGAGGCTACTAGTTATCTTTTACATAAGAATTTTCCTTGTGATGGGGAGTTCTATTTGCAAGTTCAGGGTCCATGATGGGGGTAACATTTGCCCCCACTTACACCTACCTCTATATAAGATGGTGGGAGGAGGCTCACCTTTTTGTTGATTTTACCATCCTAAAAGTTTCAGGGGTTACCGAACGCCATATTCGAGGGTTTTGGATCACTAAATTCAAGGGTTATTTACAAATTTGAAGGTCACCAAATGCCGCACTGTAGGGTTAGGGAGCGATAAATTCAAGGGATACCGATTTAAAAATTCAAGAATGCTCAAATGTTCAAAAAATATCAGAAAAAGGTCAGCGAATTTGAAAAGTACGAAAGTTCGAATAGTTCGAAGAATCCAAAAAAGTCAGAGATCTGACTCAAATCTCATAAGATCTGACTCAAATTTTGAGTTTGAGTTGTAGTCCATATATATATATATATAGGGATCAGGAATGGATGCACACTTAACTGGAATGTAATTTTAATATTAATACTTCGACATAAAGTCACACACAACGGGCTTAGTCCCCTTCCTCATAATATTCCTATAAGAAGGAGTAATCATATGGAAAGGTTGGACCTGCACAGGGAACCAATGAGAATGAGATAAACAATTTAGATCCCAGATCTCAGTCTGTTCTCCAGTTTCCTTCCTATGTAAACTCTTGTACTGGGCACTGATACAATCCAAAGGGACCTGGTTAATGGTTCTCCCCATAAAGAGCTCAGAATGTAATTTCTGCTGTGTCTATAATGAGCGTCGGGTGATGTCACCATCTCGTTCTTTCTGTAGTCATTGCTACTTTCATTTCTACCTTTCCAAGCTTGACAAGACAGTGTTAATGTGAATTAATAACATCTCATGTTTTCAGATTATGTAGCGATAATCCAATAATTGTGTTAGGGTTGTTCTACCTTTACTGGTCTAGTAGGTGAAATGCCTTTGTTACATAGGAATGATGGACAATTGATAATTCTATTATAGTACTGCAACATCAAATCAATGACCAAAACCAATTCAATTAAACTCCCCATTGGTGAGTGGTTAATAGTCCCTTAGAATAATAAGGCTTCATATGAGTACGATCACTCCAAGTAAGCACAGTTCCACCACTTGGTCATCTTAAGGTCTAGGGACGGTGGACACATTGAAAGTCTAATGGACATTTGTCAGTAGGAGATCCGCCCATCGGGAGTTATAAAGGATTTTACAGTATAAAGGTTTAGCCTGTAACAAGATCTGTCATTGGTTGTAGTATTGTAGAGGATTATAGGTTACAGGATACCAGGGGACGGTAATAAAAGTCTTCAGTGAGTTATGATCCTATAACCACATTAAGATGTGACTCTGTACATGTGGGAGAATTAATACCATTAAACCAGTTCCTGTCTTTCAGTTACATGTAAAGTTAATCATTTTAACATTCTGTGGGACCTTTTTGGGAAATGTCAACAAGTTCTAAGTGTGGTCTGTAGGGCCAGTCTGTAATACCAATTCATTACATTCTCCTGTAGTGTAATTACTGTATGTGCTATGTAATCACTTATACTGCGTCATTCACCTTATCAATTAGACTCAAACGTAATTATCAAGCACCCTAAATGATTTCATATGTTTATTATTTTATATTTATTCTATTCATTTAATGAGTAAAGATTTGATTACAGTTTATAATTTATCAAGTGTCTGGAAATAAATACTCATTCCTATCCCACCTACTACACAATTATGGGATTAAGGACATTTTTTGAATAACTTTTGTGGCCCTTTAAATTCAACCATCTGAATCATTGTCAATATCCATCCTCTTTCTGATAGTATTAGTCCATTGGATCCAGTACGAATTCTCTGTCTGAATCCTAGGAGCCATATTGCTTATAAAGGATTTTGGAGAATCTGTTCCCACTGAGCGTTTTATAAAAATCCCCCTTTAGAAAACTAAGTCTAAACGCTGCCATACTGATCCGCACTGTAAAGGAAATATAGAGTGTGGATGAGACCCAGGGACAATGTGACGGTTTTTGACTGTTCTGAAATCTCCCCTTTATATCATTTCTCTAATATACAAGATACATTATAGAAGTGGGAAAACTCTTTTTTCTTATAGAAATAACAAGGTCTTGCTCTGAAACCTCCCTCTTCTCTGCTAGAGGAAAATAAAAGGGCATGTCCATCAAATACAAATATATGTCAGTTATCTGCCCACATTATCTGCTATTATTACCAGTTTATTACATGCATTTGTAACCAGATATTTAATAAATTCTGTTCCTTTCTGGCAAAGGTATCTGCCTCCTCCCTCTGCTCAATGAGCTTTTTATAATCTTGAGCATGTGCAGAGGATACAACAGGTGAAACAGCAGTCAATCATTGGTTGTGATGTCAGCAGTTACAGCCTTGATTGACTTCATGAAGGGAGGGGCCAGCTTACTCTGCCAGAACAGGGACATTATCCTGGAAGGGTATGTCCACCCCGTTGGGGAAAAAAATGTTATGCAGGACCCCTAAAAACATCAGTTACATTTTGCTTAAACTTGTCAAATATGAGAAATTATACTTACAAGTCCATGATCCCCTGCTGCCTCCTCTGTCTCCATTGCTGCTGCTGCTATGTGCCTTTTAACTTCACGAGCAGCAGATGTGGAGGCTCATCCAATAATGACCTTGGCCATATTGTCACTGTCATGGCCTTGGCAAATCATTAATCGTGATAACAGATTTACACTACCCTAACAAGGCCACCCAGGGTTACTATTACGGATGTGTGTAAATCATTGTGCAAAATTGTCAATCAGCATCTTATCATCACACAGAATACAACATAGGAACATTAGATAAAGGTCAGGAGTATCCAATCCCATCACCTCATGGTCGGCCATATTGAATTAATCATCATATGTCATTGCTGAAGTTTAATTGGATATTGATTCTTCCCTGTATTTGCCAGGATCAGGTTTGGTCATGTTTCTAGTCATTAAATAGAGTCTTCTAGGGCATCATTGAGCAGTGTTATTATTGATATGACTTACTATGGGTTTAAATGTTTCCTCATGCATGATACAGTATTTATCAGAAACGGGCCAGTGCTTGATCTATTTGTGGTTGATTTATTGTACTGACCTTTCAACTAAAAGAAGCCATTGTATTATACTCGGGTCTAACGCTTACTTCAATCCAGATGCCGCTCCGCAATCCACATCCACTGCTCTGTCTTACGTCACTATTGGGAGCCTGGAAGTGAGACTGGCGGAGATAAGAAAATAAAAACACTGAACTCCTTTAAAATAAAATTGCCTAAATTTCATCATGGAATGGGAAGTAGGACTGAGTATTTTTACCTCCCATTCTACTTATAAGCACTGCAGAACCGTTATAGTTTTAGGTTCCGTCCCTATTTGCTGGTGGTTCATGATATTTTTCTCTTTTTCTGTTTCTAGTCTCCCTGGTCTCCTGCCTTGTCCTTTAATTCCTCTCTAGTTACTGCTTCTTTGGTCTCTTGCAGTTTGCTTCAGTCTGCTATTGTTTGGTTCCATGTCTGCTTAGTTGTGTCTGGTTTTCTTGAGCACACCCAGCCTCATCGTCTATGCCTTGCACCCTTAAATCCTGGGGGTTACCGTGTCCTGCAAGACATTTCCAGTCGGTGGTTATAGATTGCCGCTGAAGCTATATGAAGGTATATCTAGGGACTCCAGGCATTATATCAATCAGTCTTTACTTAGGAAATAAATCAAGAAGTCAACTTGACGGTTAAGATAAATTGCATTGTGGGTGATAAGATGTCTAGGCCTCAGTAAACGTACCACAAGCCAGTCTGGTATTTGTAAAACATGTTGTTTCCGGAATGTGTTTGACAAGGATTGGAAATTCCCAATGCAGAAAATGTAGATAAATAAATGAGTCCCTGTGCACAATGTCTTGTGTGTTCCAACAGGAACGGGATAATAGGCCCAGGCTTTGTGTTTGGTTGGGTCTAACAGGGCAGTGTAGGATACACCAGATTGATGAAATCCTGTCATATTGCACCATAACCGCTAAACTAATGAGGGAAAACTTCTTTCTTGTTCCCACTTAGAATCCATAGCAACAAATTGTCCACTTAGTGTAACGAGAGGAGCAGATTCCCGCATTGCGGCCTTCTCCGCGTAAAGACAACAAAACCGGTGCAGCTTATAAATGGATTCTATGCAGGGAACTAGAAACTAATGAGGGAAATTCATTTTAAGAGAAGCCCTCTGAGGTCTTCTACACAGGCTGGTAATTACCAGGCTACATGAGGCTCCGTAGTCTTGGTCAGGCCTGTTAATGAGCTTTCATCAAACTGCTCTTCTAGATAGAGGTCAAACTTACCGACAGCAAGAGTAAATGTCAACAACGTTCTGTTATAGTAACAATATGACGGAAACCTCTAAACGTTCATTCAAACACTAGAAAAACAACCTTGGTTTCAGGGAGGTTTGAAGAACATAGTAGATTATTTTTCTTTGTTTTAATATTCGACTTTGGAATTATTTTTTGGCACCATTATGGTTGTTCAATGTGCAGATAAACTCAGGGATCCGTATTCTTTCTACTTTAACTACGATATCCCTCTTAACACGTCTCTGCTAAATATTAAGCCCCGTTTTATCCCACAGATACAGAGTTGGTATTTTGTTGGGATGTGGTGCTGGTTTGTAGCTGTATTTTGCAATACGTTACACACTGTTGTAAGTAAACATAAAGTGTGTTTATTATTCCTGTAGTAACGTGACGTTATCTTCCCAGTAGTTTGGTTGACTAAATGGATTTGGCCTCGCTTGGGTGCTTTTGATTTAATCTCTCGCCCTCTCTCTGTCCCTTTCTAATCTGAATTTTACTTCTTCACTTAATAAAGGGGAAATCTTCATGTGAAACGCGGACAGAACGTCCCAGTGAGAAGTTTATCCTGAACCCTGGAATAAATACTACAGAGACTGAGGTCCCATAAAGGCAGAATGTCTATTGCTAGTGACGTCTTCTGCAGGGTTGGATCTCTAATTGGCCACCTAGAATGTGGCCACTAGGTACAGGATTAAAGAAGCATTTCTGGAGCATCCAAGTAAAAGGTAAATAAACATTACGTAACTGTAAAATAAAGATTTTTGGGGTGGACGTGCCCTTAAAAGCATAAAGGTGCATACACACGCTTGATTGTAGGGGCCGACCCTTAAAGCACGATGTGTATGCACAGTCATTTCTGTCGATAAACGTGCTGTATATGGGCATTTTGAGGGCTAAAATAGCCGGTCGGCCTCATCCCAATCAACAAGCCCCGACACAGCATGATTATTGGCCGAAATGGCCATTCATACACATTGTGCATCACGGATTGGCCCCCTCAATCGCAGGTGTGTATGAGGTTTTTTTTACAGCTATTGCTATTGTTACCTGACTTGTTTCCTCCCCTTCCATCCAATGCAAATCAACGTTTATATCTGAGTGAGTGATGTCATGTGATGTCATTGATGTGCCACCTCCTCTGGATGATTATTTTTGTTGGCAACTTTGCAAAGTAATTCAGTGTCTGCTCAGAATGTTCTCCTTTAATAGGTACAGATCATATTGGGAATCTTGGGAAAGGTGGCAGCATTAATCCCATTGCAGGCATTGATATTTCTTTAAAGTGTGTTAATTATCTTCTCTGTACATCCCTTCCAACCCTAGTTAACTCACCTCCTCGTTTTTTTATCACCCCTAAATTAACATCTTCTGCTCATCTCTCCCTTTAGTTTCTCCCAATCTGGTTTCCCAATTCATAGCTAATCTCCCTATTCCACGGCACCTAATTTCCTGCTAGTCACTTCTCTATCCTTCTCCAATGCTGGGCTTATTTTGCTAAAGAGAAATGTCCCTTTATCTGTAATAAGTGGCTGTCATCTCCTTAAGTATAACCCCCACTTCCCCTGTGGGGAGAGAGAGAATTGTCCCCAATTTGTGATCCCCATATGTATAAAAAGAAGAAGGGAAAGTTCTAGATACATATTATCCATAAAACACCAAATTCCTATTTATGGGATTTTATAGAAAATTTAAAGATAAAAACGCCCCAAACTATCACAATCTCCAAACATTGATTAAGCACAATAATGTGTGTGTCATTCAGTATTGTGACTCTCTAGAATCAATAATATCCCCAGCCACGTGTAATACAGATAGAGAATTATCTGTATCTGAGCTACCTGAACCGATTTATACCACATGTAGTGAACTACATGATTTTATGGGTAATATGTGGATATTATTGTTCATTGTCTCTCTTCCTACATTGATTAAGTTGTAAACTAGTGGAAATATTCAGCTCTCCATATATTATCCATAGGTCATTGTTACACATTAACACTTTATTGAAGGTTGGAAACATCTGTCGCTGAAATTACCTTCTCCATAGGACTGTAAAGGGACAATTATAGAATATCGAGATCTCGTTATTTCAAAAACTTCTAACAAGTCATGGCTGCAAGTTTTACTTCTGTAAGAACCTGAAATGTTTTATTACCGTAAATGGAAATAAAAGACGAAAAGTTAAATGTTCTATGATCCCAACAGTAGTTAATCTCAGGCTCTAAAATCCCTTTAAATATCTTGGAGATTTGGAGAATGTCAGGGGGCAGTGCTAAATATGGCATTAGAGTGGAGGGGGAATCCAGCAACATTCAAGCAGTAAAGGTTGGGTATGGGAGGGTAATTGGACAAAAAAAGAAACTTTAGACTTAAAGCCCCAGATATCCAGTGAGATAAACTTGTTTTTTCAGTGTACATTCCCTTTAAATAGATTCATAAGCCAAACAGAGACAGTTATTTGGCTGAACCAATAATTCTAGACATGGTTTAAAGGGATTCGTTCATATGAAACGTCCAACTCTTATAGATCTGGTTAACCCAGAATGGTAGAGTCGTTTGTAGAGCTGCTGAGGATATTAGGAGACTGGTGGGGATAGTTATATAGGAAGAAGGACTTCAATAACCAAACTCCCTTAGTGCAATCCCATAGAAATCACCAAATTACCTCCTGGTTTTCCCTTCGGCACATTTAATCTCTGCCACGCACCGATAAAAACAAAATGCCTAATTGTCTGCCAATTAAAAGCCATTTGAACTCCATATTGCGGTAATGGAAGTGAGGTCTGGGGTGGGGGAGGTTTCCACTTTAATTTCAATAAGTAATTGAGTGTTAGAAATAAACCATGGATTTAATGTTCATTACTTGTACAATTGGGCTTGGATACTAATTACTGGGGAATTATCATTGAATAGAACATTAGAGAGAAGTAATTTGTCACGATATTTTTTCCCTCTTTGTTAATGTAATTCTGGTTCTTGTTGCCTTAACTAATGGGTTATTTTTTTACTCCACTTTGGATAATTAACTGTGTTTTGCACAATAATGTTAAGTCCAGTAGAAATGGGAAACTAGAGGGTTAATGGATTTACAAGCTTTTCACAACCTTAGGCAACAATAAAGGAGATGACTTGTGTATATGAATTGGTGTCTGTGACATCACTATTACAGCTGGGACTATTACAGCTGCACACCAGCCGATTGACCGAAAGTGCTGTGAATCGGTCGGTCAGCTGAAAATATTGGCTGGTGTGTATCCAGCCAAAAGGTCCGAAGACAATCGGAAGTTACGGGCCCTGCTGAAGATGGATAAAAAAAAAACTCCGGATAGAGCCAAAAAATCCGAGAACCTCTAATAGATGGAGGATTGTGACGGAGCGGGAGGAAGGTAAGAAATTCCTAACAAATAAGATAATGACCAGAATCCCCTGTTTTTACTATTAGAATGTCATTTACATAGCCACGCCTCTTACGAAAGGTGCAAGTTTAAAGAGCAACATTTTAACAATTCTTTTCAAAATCCGTAGCGATGTAGTTGCTTAGCAACAGCACACGGACTCTGCAACGACATCGAAGTTAAGTGTTTGTGCTATAAAGAGATAGCACTGGGGTTAGACTTTACTATATAATTGAATAAGATGTAAAGTTAAAGTGGATTATGTGGATGGAAGGATTCACATAATATGAAACTACAGGGTTTTGTCTCCTTAGATTGCACAGAGGAATTTCTTTGCCTTCCACGTTGTATCAGAGACGCGTTGCGTTAATCATGTATCTAGTGTCACATCTGGTGACAAAACCAGCTATTTCTTTACCTCCACACAGTAATATATAATGAATCCATTCCATTAGCAGAGCTAGAGATGGTTAGATTGTACCTCGTCATGAGCCACGGGGAGCTTGGTGTTTACATAAGGGACGTTCTGTCCTCCGTAAAGGACCAACAGGGATAAAAGGTTACCTTTCACACACACATAATGTCATACCCCTTTACATAAAGAAATAACACCACCACTTATCACACAGCCCATCGCACCAAAGGTTCATTCCCTTTCCAACTTCAACCAGAATTAAGAAGAAAAACAGAAACTTTGCAGAATCTCTGTGATTTGGGGGTTTATTGCCAAAGAAACAGTCACGTAGCAACAAATGGGAGATTGACAAGATCTAAAGGAAACTTCAAATATTAGGAAACGTGGATTTGGAAAGAAATCTAAAAATGGCTTTTAGGGCTAGGCCAGACTGCTGCGTTTTGTGTGCGTTTGCGCTTGCATTTTTTTCAGATCATTGAAAACGCAGCAACGCACCGAAAACGCACGTTTTCAGTTGCAATTCGCGTTACGCATTTTTAATCGCAATCGCATGCGTTTTCCTATACCTAATGAAGAAAACGCACAATCTCTCATCTCGCTCATTAACTGCACCAAAGTCCCATTTACCATATATATTTATTAACCTGAATGTATCTCTTTCCTTTCCTCTTCCTCTAGGTCATAAAGTTTCAATTTGATGTAAAACCTTAAAAATATTTTATAACAAAAAAAACCCGTTTTTAAAAAATCTCTCCAAGGTCCAAATGATCCCCACCAAGGGTAAAGCCAAGGCAGAGAATATTCCGATCTACATGGCACTTTACACAATTCAACTTTCATTCAATGTGCGGTCCAATCAGAGCTGTTTAATCAAACGTATTGGTAAGATTTACCCGGGAGGGTGGGAAATGTGTTCGATGGAATTATATCTTTATAAATCTTTCATTAAAGACACAAGTTTTTCTTTCTTTAATATTCCTGTGGCCAAGTTCCTATTATGGTTTCCATATGACGTGAGACATAGGTGGGAAGACCAGGTGTGGTTCTGAATGACTGGAGAGTAATTTGGCCCCACATGTGATAGGAAAGATTGACGGTTCACCTGTGTAAACACCTGAATAACTGGACGGCTTGGTCAGAATATTCAGACAATGAATGTACCATAAACCGTAAGATCTTAGAAATGACCAATAATAAACAGGTTACTATTTGTCAACATAAGAAAGAATGTGTGAGAACTATAGTTCAACCCTCTCTAGTCTTTCCCATTGGGCTGGGACAACACATTCAATTGATTCATTACCTGAGTTCTCACAGTGTTTGTACTGTAGTCCCAGGTGGTTCAGTCAGTGCTGGGACAGGAGGCTGATTACAATCACCTGAGCACCTCTCACCTGCATGTTAATTATCAGAGGTGAACTCCCCTCTCACCTGCATGTTAATTATCAGAGGTGAACTCCCCTCCCCCTGCATGTTAATTATCAGAGGTGAACTCCCCTCCCCCCTGCATGTTAATTATCAGAGGTGAACTCCCCTCTCACCTGCATGTTAATTATCAGAGGTGAACTCCCCCCCCCCTGCATGTTAATTATCAGAGGTGAACTCCCCTCCCCCCTGCATGTTAATTATCAGAGACAAACTCCCCCCTTTAGCTACTTGGGTCTTTTATACCCCCAGTTGGGCAGTTCTTGGGATAAACACCAATGAATAGACAAGAAAAAAGGAGCCAGGGAAAGACCCCCAGACTAGTATTCCTTTCCCAGACTAGTATTCCTTTCCCAGACTAGTAATCCTTTCCCAGACTAGTAATCCTTTCCGAGACTAGTATTCCTTTAAATCCCCCATTTACTTATTCAATAAATATGACCTTTATAGACATATCTCATTAAGAATACAATAAACCTCCTACCCATGCAAATACAGACATCCCTACATAACCCCATAAAGCACTAATACTACTGAAAATGATGGGGATCGGCTTTATAAATATGGCAAAAATTCCTAATTGTGTAAATTAAACTACTACCAAGGCTTGGAATTAATCAGATGTTTAAAGAACTAAGCTTGTGGGTTTAGTCGGAGGCCACACTGCAACGTACACAGGAATCGCAAGCGATATCACACGCAATTCTGCGCGAGATTCTTGCGCATTTTACGTTTGCGCATGTGATTTTGCTGTTTTCCGTTATGGAAACGCATGCGTTAGCGCACCAAAAACATGCAATCGCATATACATTGGAAATCGCGGGAATTTGCGAATTCCGTGCAATCGTGAGCACAAAACACGGGCACAAACTTTGCTAGTGGGGCCTAGCCCTAAATGTATCTTTGGTTTCACAAAGTGAGAGCAATTGAAGATTCACTTGGGAGTATTAAAGGTCCGGATTCAATTCCCTAGTTACAAATTTACATGTTCTCAGCAAAAATGTGTCAGATTCTCCTTTTTATTTATAGTTTTCGCGCAATCGCATGCATTTTCGCTTTAAAGATAGCGGGAAAAACGCGAGCGCAAACGCAAAAATAATGCGCGCTAACGCACAGAAAGCACGCACGATTGATGCGTTGTAGTGTGGCCTCACCCTTGGGGTTTTCTGGTTCTCGATCTGTTAGTTACTCAGCCTCTCCCGGGCAGAACAACAGTCACTGTCTGTCTCTTTAGGGATGTCTAAAGTCTCTTGCATTTCCAGACCAAACAAAAGGAAACACTCTAAATGGAATGAACTTTGTCTGGACTGTTTATTTTTAATACTCAGTCCATTAATGGGAGAATATCGGACCCTGGTGCTAATTACACTGCGGGGTATTATTCTAAAGGTGCGATTTGTGCTGTTACCTTTAATACTTGGTAAAAGAGACATAATGGAGAATATCTGACCCTGGTGCTAATTACACTGCGGGGGTATTATTATAAAGGGTGCGATATGTGCTGTACCTTTAATACTTGGTTAAAAGAGACATAATGGAGAATATCTGACCCTGGTGCTAATTACACATGAGGGTATTATTCTAATGTGCGATTTGTGCTGTTACCTTTAATACTTGGTTAAAGAGACATTAATGGGAGAATATCTGACCTGGTGCTAATTACACTAAGGGGTTATTCTAAATGTGCGATTGTGCTGTTACCTTTAATACTTGGTAAAAGACATTAATGGAGAATACTGACCCTGGTGCAATTACACTGCGGCGGTATTATTCTAAAGGTGCGATATGTGGTTACCTTTATAACTTGGTAAAAGAGACATTAATGGGAGAATATGACCCTGGTGCTAATTACACTGGGGGGGGTGGTATTATCTAAAGGTATGATTGTGCGTTACCTTAATACTTGGTAAAAGAGACATTAATGGGAGAATATCTGACCCTGGGGCTAATTACACTGCGGGGTCTTTTTCTAAATGTGCGATTTGTTACCTTTTGGCTTTGATGTTTTATTTCTTGACTTGCCATATAACTTCTGCTTCTGAAATGTAACAAGAAAGTGTTGGAAAGTCTTTCCAAGTGCCGAAAACGCTGCTCGGTATTTATAACAATAACAATTTCAAAATAAGAGTCTTAAAAGTTATAAAATAAAAGCACAACAATAAATAGATGTACAGTATATTTTATGTATTTGGAATGAGGTTTTTATCCTGTGATACTCCAGGTGTTTGCAAACTACAACTGATTCCACCTGCTGTAGGTAAATTAAGGTCACACCTGTCTCTTAATTGCAATCATCGGGGTCAAAGACCTTATCAGTAACCCTTGAATGTATGGTTGGGTTTGGGGTAACCCTCGGGGTCCCAGCAGACCATGTGATGATAAAAAACAAGACCAGTTGTTCATTTAACCCCCTAGGGCTTTCCTCCTGGAGGGAATAGACCAGAATAAGCCCTGCTAAAAAGGGAATAGAGGTGGATCAGATGGCTAGACACTTTGGCCCTAGGGGGTTAAACCTACAGCTGGGACTGTCTTGTTTTTTTATATAAGGTGGTCTGAGGGACCCTCCATCTGTCCTTGATTCATTGGATGTTATCTTTCTCAGTCCACCCTCTAGGTGCCGTTCTTCTTCCCTTATCATAGTGTCTGTATATTTGTCCTAAGGCGAGATGGATACTTACATAGAGATCAATGTAATGGGAAAAGGAGGTGAATTTGGAGTTTTCATTCCATATATGGCAAACGAGACCTGTCAGTTACTCCCTTTCTTAGTGTAAAGGTGACATACATCTGTGCGATATTCCCCGATATTACGCGTCGTTCATCGATCCTGCCAGAACCGCCTCTCCCGATCTTATATTCGACCGAAATCCCATTCATTTTTCAATCACGACAGTCAAATATAAGATCGGGAGAGGCGGTTCCAGCAGGATCGATGAACGTCGCATGATCGCTCGGTCGGGTAAGTAATATCACACAGATGTATGGCCACCTTAAGATAGAGTTCTAGACAATCGGTTAGTTAGTTCCGCTACATTGTCTCTAGTGTAAATAATCGCATACTGTACAGTGTAATGTGGGGTGCTTCAGAAGTGTTACATGAATAAGGGAGGTGTTCCCTATATACTGGATAATGCGCCCCCAACTGTAAATTATAAGGATATTAGAAGTCACAGAGGAGTTCCGTGGTCATATAAAAGCACGAGGCCACAGGCCGAGTACCTTTTATACAGGGCACGGAACTCCAAGGAACTGCACATGGCAAACTTCTCCTGGAGAAGAGACAGGAGGCAGTCCTATATGGACTCTGCAGTACTCCTAGTGGGCAGTTTTTGGGACTTTGGGGGGGGGGGATTACTGGAGAACCATTTGGATCTGGGATGTAAGGTAAGGATTGTACTACACTACACAGTGGGGCCAGTAGTGGGTTACATTATCTTCTATTTTCTTCCACTTAAAAGAAATATTTAACCTTTAAACTTTTTAATACCATTTTCAGGACCCGAACTGGAGTCCCATCAGAACTTTCATAGTTTGGACCAAGTCAAACTATTCGAACATTCTGAGCTACGAACTAGTTCGGTTTAATGAACTCACAGACGTATGTTTGATAATGATCGAATTTACATACCGTTTTCTAACCCTCGATTTCAGCTATAACCTTTGAATTTGGCGTTTCGGCAATGATGATATATTTTAATTCTCTAATGTTATTTACTGATCCGCACCATGTGATCATCTAGGGAGCCTTGTGAATACGTCTCTGTGTTAAACATCCCTGTTTCTAATGTTTAAAGGACACAGTAGCACAGACATGTTTGTTTCCAAACCCCTTCCAACCCTATGGCGTTCACACTGCTAATAGGAAATATTGTGTTGATAATTTCATATATAAGGATAAATTGGAACGATTTATTTTTGGGCCCAGGCTATCATAAGCAACATATAAAGTGACATTAATTCTATTTTCGCCTCGTGTTTGATTCTTGTTAGACAGTTCACCAAAACTGGTCATCAGAGTTATTGTCCAGCCCACTGCTTGTATTAAAGGGAATGTTCCCCACTGCTTTTATTAAAGGGAATGTTCCCCACTGCTTGTATTAAAGGGAATGTTCCCCACTGCTTGTATTAAAGGGAATGTTCCCCACTTCTTGTATTAAAGGGAATGTTCCCCACTGCTTGTATTAAAGGGAATGTTCCAGTAACATAACTAGAGAGGCCCTGGCAACCCCACAGATTTCCCAGGCCCAGCCCCCCCACTTCCCTCCACAAACCGATCATTGAGCCCACTTTATTCCTGCCCACCCTCTAGCAAACCTTTAAACCCACAACAATGACCCCTAAAACCCTATTCTAGCAAGACTTACCTTGAAGCTGCCAGTCTGACACCATGGTAGCCACCAGTCAAGGTCATGACCAACAACAGCCTCCTGCTCTACAGCTGTGCAAGCTCAAATAGCATGGCAAGGAACTGGTGGTGATTATCTTCTTTCAGGAGCACCTGGGAGAAAGGTAAGGATTGCAAAAATATTTATGGGGATGTCAAGGTTGTGGCATTTAAATTTTATATTCATATAGACCTCAACATAATAGTTCCCATGACCTATATTAGGGAGGATACTGACCTCCACCTAGATACCAACAGACTAACATTCCTTCTATCTTGCACATTTAAAGGGTAACAAAATTCTAGTGACCGGTTGTTTCCTGTTCCACACTTACACATCTAAAGAGCGAAAAGCAATAATATCCCTGTCTAAACATTGTATTAAATAAACCAGTAACATAGAAAGCCCCCACTATTCTATACCGTAGACAATGTGCTTTAATATTGACTGTAGAAGATACAAGGATGAGAAATCAATATCTCTCTGGCTGTCTGAGTCCTGGGAAATTTGCTCTGGAGCTGAATAGTCATGTTTGTGTTAATTCGCACACTGTCCAGGGCTGCCATGACCTGATTACACAAAGCTTAGCTTATATATTGATAAGCGAGAGGGGAACTTTAGCATTTGGTGGAATTAATAGGGACAAGACCACCCAAGATGTATTTATAGCATGGAGATGTTAGGGTTATCGTTAGAATGAGTACAAACTATCCAACCCTATCAATGCCAATAAGGTTATAGCTGTGTCAATGTTACCTATTACATTAGATAAATCACAAAGTTACAAGCGAATGTTTAAATAGAAAAAGGGGAAGAAATCTCATGGCAAGTGGACAATAAACAGAAATGAACACAAGGCACAGTGAGAGAGAGTCACAGGTCATTACCCCAGTCACCAGGCTTACCATATGTATGTTAACAGTACATGTGGGAACTATGTATGTAAAATAGTTTGTGGCAAGATAACTAAATCTTTGAAATTCTTTTTGTTCAATAGATGTGGTGTCCAATACTAAGTAGACCCATCCATGTAGATTCACCCAGTACTGAGAACATAGTGTCACCCGTGTGAGTTTTTTAACGACAGGCACTAAAAATGGCAGCACAAGTGATATTGAACCACTTAAAGGGCATGTCCACCCTTTAAAAAAACTTTTGCCATATGATAGTTCTTGCTCCCCCAGCCCCAACCGCATTAGTATTATTGCAAGAAAGTCCCCCGATCATTACTTACCTTCCCTCTTTCCTTCGCCGCACCGTCCCGGCCCTCTACTCACATAGAACTGCAAGCAGGAGGCCGGACCAGCAATCACGGATGCGGCTGCTGGTAGTGCAGAACGGCAAAGGAGAGAGGGAAGGTAAGTAATGATCGGGGGACTTTCTTGCAATAATAATGCGGTTGGGGCTGGGGGAGCAAGAACTATCATATGGGAGAGGGGTTTTACCCTAGGGGGAGGGAGACCAAAACGGGAGGGGGGGGGGGGGGCTCTTCTGCGCATGGCAAAATTCTCCCGGAGGAGAGACAGGAGGCAGAGTCCTATATGGACTCTGTAGTACTCCTGGTGGCCATTTTTATACAGGAGAACCATTTGGAGCTGGGATGTGAGGTAAGGATTTTACTACACTACAGAGTGGGACCAGTAGTGGGGGGGATTATAGTTTTGGGGGTGGACATGCCCTTTAAGCAGGCTACGCAGTTGTCTTTTGAAATACCCCCACAGCAAGTGGCAATATCCGATATGAACTGTTAGCAGGACTCAACGTAACTGCGGCTCTCTGTAAATCCTCCCACAATGATTAACCCTAGAAAGGGACATTTTGATGACCTCTGATAAGAAGAGGAACAAGGTGAATGTTTGATTAGAGAACAGTAATTACCAGGATATCGTCAGTAACAAGTGAAATACATTACTACCATTTAGGTACATTGGGAAAGTACTTTAAATACCATCATTAAACACACAGACACATTGTATTCCTCTGTCTCAATGTTTACAAACCCTTGGGGATTATTCAGAAGGAAGTTGCCCTTTAGACACAATAACATGTAAGTAAGATTTGTGCAGGATCGAGGATTTAATTCATTTTAGTTTTAATGTCCCAGAAATAAAACATTTAACTCAATCATCAGACAATGTTTGTCTTTGTAAAGACTAAACTAGAATGTAAAGCCCATTAGTCCTGATCTCTGATCTTCACTAATGTATCTCCGGTACAGAACATCCGATTCAACCAACAGATCTCACCGTACTGATTTCTCTTCTTCTGTATGGAAAGTGCTATATTGTTCCTTGTCATTTTACCTTCCTTGGGTAATTTTCTTTCTTACCTTTAGCCTTTTGTTCTGCTTGTTTGTTTTACTGAATCACTTCCATTTCATCCCATCTCTAGAAAGTCTTTTAACCCCCTAGGGGCTTTTCCTCCTGGAGGGAATAGACCAGAATAAAGCCCTGCTAAAAAGGGAATAGAGGTGGATCAGATGGCTAGACACTTTGGCCCCTAGGGGGTTAAATCTCACCTGCATGTTAATTTCAGAGGTGAACTCCCCTCCCCCTGCATGTTAATTATCAGAGGGAACTCCCCCCCCCCTGCTGTTAATTATCAGAGGTGAAACTCCCTCCCCCCTGCATGTTAATTATCAGAGGTGAACTCCCCTCTCACCCTGCATGTTAATTATCGAGGTGAACTCCCCTCCCCCTGCAGTTTAATTATCAGAGGTGAACTCCCCTCCCCCTGCATGTTAATTATCAGAGGTGAACTCCCCTCTCACCTGCATGTTAATTATCAGAGGTGAACTCCCCTCCCCCTGCATGTTACTTATCAGAGGTGAACTCCCCTCCCCCTGCATGTTAATTATCAGAGGTGAACTCCCCTCCCCCTGCATGTTAATTATCAGAGGTGAACTCCCTCCCCCCTGCATGTTAATTATCGAGAGACAAACTCCCCCCCTTTAGCTACTTGGGTCTTTTATACCCCCAGTTGGGCAGTTCTTGGGATAAACACAATGAATAGACAAGAAAAAGGAGCCAGGGAAAGACCCCAGACTAGTATTCCTTTCCCAGACTAGTATTCCTTTCCCAGACTAGTAATCCTTTCCCAGACTAGTAATCCTTTCCGAGACTAGTATTCCTTTAAATCCCCCATTTACTTATTCAATAAATATGACCTTTTAGACATATCTCATTAAGAATACAATAAACCTCCTACCCATGCAAATACAGACATCCCTACATAACCCCATAAAGCACTAATACTACTGAAAATGATGGGGATCGCTTTATAAATATGGCAAAATTCCTAATTGTGTAAATTAAACTACTACAAGGTTGGAATTAATCAGATGTTTAAAGAACTAAGCTTGTGGGTTTAGTCGGAGGCCACACTGCAACGTACACAGGAATCGCAAGCGTATCACACGCAATTCTGCGCGACGATTCTTGCGCATTTTACGTTTGCGCATGTGATTTTGCTGTTTTCCGTTATGAAACGCATGCGTTAGCGCACCAAAAACATGCAATCGCATATACATTGGAAATCGCGGGAATTTGCGAATTCCGTGCAATCGTGAGCACAAAACACGGGCACAAACTTTGCTAGTGGGGCCTAGCCCTAAATGTATCTTTGGTTTCACAAGTGAGAGCAATTGAAGATTCATTGGAGTATTAAAGGTCCGGATTCAATTCCCTAGTTACAAATTTACATGTTCTCAGCAAAATGTGTCAGATTCTCCTTTTATTATTAGTTTTCGCGCAATCGCATGCATTTTCGCTTTAAAGATAGCGGGAAAACGCGAGCGCAAACGCAAAAATAATGCGCGCTAACGCACAGAAAGCACGCACGATTGATGCGTTGTGTGTGTGCCTCACCCTTGGGGTTTTCTGGTTCTCGATCTGTTAGTTACTCAGCCTCTCCCGGGCAGAACAACAGTCACTGTCTGTCTCTTTAGGGATGTCTAAAGTCTCTTGCATTTCCAGACCAAACAAAAGGAAACACTCTAAATGGAATGAACTTTGTCTGGACTGTTTATTTTTAATACTCAGTCATTAATGGGAGAATATCGGACCCTGGTGCTAATTACACTGGGGGAGTTATTCTAAAGGTGCGATTTGTGCTGTTACCTTTAATACTTGGTAAAAGAGACATTAATGGGAGAATACTGACCCTGGTGCTAATTACACTGCGGGGTATTATTCTAAAGGTGCGATTGTGCTGTTACCTTTAATACTTGGTAAAAGAGAACATTAATGGGAGAATATCTGACCCTGGTGCTAATTACACTGCGGGGTATTATTCTAAAGGTGCGATATGTGCTGTTACCTTTAATACTTGGTAAAAATGACATTAATGGGAGAATATCTGACCCTGGTGCTAATTACACTGCGGGTATTATTCTAAAGGTGCGATATGTGCTGTTACCTTTAATACTTGGTAAAAGAAACATTAATGGGAGAATATCTGACCCTGGTGCTAATTACATGCGGGGTATTATTCTAAAGGTGCGATTTGTGCTGTTTACCTTTAATATTGGTAAAAGAGACATTAATGGGAGAATATCTGACCCTGGTGCTAATTACACTGCGGGGTATTATTCTAAAGGTGCGATATGTGCTGTTACCTTTAATACTTGGTAAAAGAAACATTAATGGGAGAATATCTGACCCTGGTGCTAATTACACTGCGGGGTATTTTTCTAAAGGTGCGATATGTGCTGTTACCTTAAATACTTGGTAAAAGAAACATTAATGGGAGAATATCTGACCCTGGTGCTAATTACACTGTGGGGTATTTTTCTAAAGGTGCGATATGTGCTGTTACATTTAATACTTGGTAAAAGAGACATTAATGGGAGAATATCTGACCCTGGTGCTAATTACACTGCGGGGTATTATTCTAAAGGTGCGATTTGTGCTGTTACCTTTAATACTTGGTAAAAGAAACATTAATGGGAGAATATCTGACCCTGGTGCTAATTACACTGCGGGGTATTATTCTAAAGGTGTGATATGTGCTGTTACCTTTAATACTTGGTAAAAATGACATTAATGGGAGAATATCTGACCCTGGTGCTAATTACACTGCGGGGTATTATTCTAAAGGTGCGATATGTGCTGTTACCTTTAATACTTGGTAAAAGAGACATTAATGGGAGAATATCTGACCCTGGTGCTAATTACACTGCGGGGTATTATTCTAAATGTGCGATATGTGCTGTTACCTTTAATACTTGGTAAAAGAGACATTAATGGGAGAATATCTGACCCTGGTGCTAATTACACGCGGGGATTATTCTAAAGGTGCGATATGTGCTGTTACCTTTAATACTTGGTAAAGAGACATTAATGGGAGAATATCTGACCCTGGTGCTAATTACACTGCGGGGTATTTTTCTAAAGGTGCGATATGTGCTGTTACCTTTAATACTTGGTAAAAGAGACATTAATGGGAGAATATCTGACCCTGGTGCTAATTCACTGTGGGGAATTATTAAAGGTGCGATATGTGCTGTTACCTTTAATACTTGGTAAAGAGACATAATGGGAGAATATCTGACCTGGTGCTAATTACACTGCGGGGTATTATTCTAAAGGTGCGATATGTGCTGTTACATTTAATACTTGGTAAAGAGACATTAAGGGAGAATATCTGACCCTGGTGCTAATTACACTGCGGGGTATTTTTCTAAAGTGCGATATGTGCTGTTACCTTTAATACTTGGTAAAAGAGACATTAATGGGAGAATATCTGACCCTGGTGCTAATTACACTGCGGGGTATTATTCTAAGGTGCATATGTGCTGTTACCTTTAATACTTGGTAAAGAGACATTAATGGGAGAATATCTGACCCTGGTGTAATTACACTGCGGGGTATTTTCTAAAGGTGCGATATGTGCTGTTACCTTTAATACTTGGTAAAAGAGACATTAATGGGAGAATATCTGACCCTGGTGCTAATTACACTGCGGGGTATTATTCTAAAGGTGCGATATGTGCTGTTACCTTAATACTTGGTAAAAGAGACATTAATGGGAGAATATGACCCTGGTGCTAATTACACTGCGGGGTATTATTCTAAAGGTGCGATATGTGCTGTACCTTTAATACTTGGTAAAAGAGACATTAATGGGAGAATATCTGACCCTGGTGCTAATTACACTGCGGGGTATTATTCTAAAGGTGCGATATGTGCTGTTACATTTAATACTTGGTAAAAGAAACATTAATGGGAGAATATCTGACCCTGGTGCTAATTACACTGCGGGGTATTTTTCTAAAGGTGCGATATGTGCTGTTACCTTTAATACTTGGAAAGAAAACATTAATGGGAGAATATCTGACCCTGGTGCTAATTACACTGCGGGGTATTATTCTAAAGGTGCGATATGTGCTGTTACCTTTAATACTTGGTAAAAGAGACATTAATGGGAGAATATCTGACCCTGGTGCTAATTACACTGCGGGGTATTATTCTAAAGGTGCGATATGTGCTGTTACCTTTAATACTTGGTAAAAGAGACATTAATGGGAGAATATCTGACCCTGGTGCTAATTACACTGCGGGGTATTATTCTAAAGGTGCGATATGTGCTGTTACCTTTAATACTTGGTAAAGAGACATTAATGGGAGAATATCTGACCCTGGTGCTATTACACTGGGGGGTATTATTCTAAAGGTGCGATATGTGCTGTACCTTAATACTTGGTAAAAGAGACATTAAGGGAGATATCTGACCCTGTGGGCTAATTACATGCGGGGTCTTTTTCTAAATGTGCGATTTGTTACCTTTTGGCTTTGATGTTTTATTTCTTGACTTGCATATAACTTCTGCTTCTGAAATGTAACAAGAAAGTGTTGGAAAGTCTTTCCAGTGCCGAAAACGCTGCTCGGTATTTATAACAATAACAATTTCAAAATAAGAGTCTTAAAAGTTATAAAATAAAAGCACAACAATAAATAGATTTACAGTATATTTTAGATTTGGAATGAGGTTTTTATCCTGTGATACTCCAGGTGTTTGCAAACTCAAACGATTCCACCTGCTGTAGGTAAATTAAGGTCACACCTGTCTCTAATTGCAATCATCGGGGTCAAAGACCTTATCAGAACCCTTGAATGTAGGTTGGGTTTGGGGTAACCCTCGGGGTCCCAGCAGACCATGTGATGATAAAAAACAAGACCAGTTGTTCATTTAACCCCCTAGGGGCTTTTCCTCCTGGAGGGAATAGACCAGAATATCTCACCATGCTGTTAATTATCCAGAGGTGAACTCCCCTCCCCCTGCATGTTAATTATCAGAGGTGAACTCCCCCCCCCCTGCATGTTACTTATCAGAGGTGAACTCCCCTCCCCCCTGCATGTTAATTATCAGAGGTGAACTCCCCTCTCACCTGCATGTTAATTATCAGAGGTAAACTCCCCTCCCCCTGCATGTTAATTATCAGAGGTGAACTCCCCTCCCCCCTGCATGTTAATTTCAGAGTGAACTCCCCCTCACCTGCATGTTAATTATCAGAGGTGAACTCCCCTCCCCCTGCATGTTAATTATCAGAGGTGAACTCCCCTCCCCCCTGCATGTTAATTATCAGAGGTGAACTCCCCTCCCCCTGCATGTTAATTATCAGAGGTGAACTCCCCTCCCCTGCAGTATTATCAGAGACAAACTCCCCCCTTAGCTACTTGGGTCTTTTATACCCCCATTGGGGCAGTTCTTGGGATAAACACCAATGAATAGACAAGAAAAAGGAGCCAGGGAAAGACCCCAGACTAGTATTCCTTTCCCAGACTAGTATTCCTTTCCCAGACTAGTAATCCTTTCCCAGACTAGTAATCCTTTCCGAGACTTATTCCTTAAATCCCCCATTTACTTATTCAATAAATGACCTTTATAGACATATCTCATTAAGAATACAATAAACCTCCTACCCATGCAAACAGACATCCCTACATACCCCATAAAGCACTAATACTACTGAAAATGATGGGGATCGCTTTATAAATATGGCAAAAATTCCTAATTGTGTAAATTAAACTACTACCAAGGCTTGGAATTAATCAGTGTTTAAAGACCTAAGCTTGTGGTTTAGTCGGAGGCCACACTGCAACGTACACGGAATCGCAAGCGTATCACACGCAATTCTGCGCGAGATTCTTGCGCATTTTACGTTTGCGCATGTGATTTTGCTGTTTTCCGTTATGGAAACGCATGCGTTAGCGCACCAAAAACATGCAATCGCATATACATTGGAAATCGCGGGAATTTGCGAATTCCGTGCAATCGTGAGCACAAAACAGGGCACAAACTTTGCTAGTGGGGCCTAGCCCTAAATGTATCTTTGGTTTCACAAGTGAGAGCAATTGAAATTCACTTGGGAGTATTAAAGGTCCGGATTCAATTCCCAGTTACAAATTTACATGTTCTCAGCAAAAATGTGTCAGATTCTCCTTTTTATTTATAGTTTTCGCGCAATCGCATGCATTTTCGCTTTAAAGATAGCGGGAAAAACGCGAGCGAAACCAAAATATGCGCCAACATATGCCACACAGCCCACATCTTTCCTCACCTTGGTTTTCTGGTTCTCGATCTGTTAGTTACTCACCTCTCTCCCGGGCAGAACAACAGTCACTGTCTGTCCTCTTAGGGATGTCTAAAGTCTCTTGCATTTCCAGACCAAACAAAAGGAAACACTCTAAATGGAATGAACTTTGTCTGGACTGTTTATTTTTAATACTCAGTCCATTAATGGGAGAATATCGGACCCTGGTGCTAATTACACTGCGGGGTATTATTCTAAAGGTGCGATTTGTGCTGTTACCTTTAATACTTGGTAAAGAGACATTAATGGGAGAATATCTGACCCTGGTGCTAATTACACTGCGGGGTATTATTCTAAAGGTGCGATTTGTGCTGTTACCTTTAATACTTGGTAAAAAACATTAATGGGAGAATATCTGACCCTGGTGCTAATTACACTGCGGGGTATTATTCTAAAGGTGCGTATGTGCTGTTACCTTAATACTGGTAAAAATGACATTAATGGGAGAATATCTGACCCTGTTGCTAATTACACTGCGGGGTATTATTCTAAAGGTGCGATATTCTGTTACCTTTAATACTTGGTAAGAAACATTATGGGAGAATATCTGACCCTGGTGCTAATTACACTGCGGGTATTATTCTAAAGGTGCGATTTGTGCTGTTACCTTTATACTTGGTAAAAGAGACATTAATGGGAGAATATCTGACCCTGGTGCTAATTACCCTGCGGGGTATTATTCTAAAGGTGCGATATGTGCTGTTACCTTAATACTTGGTAAAAGAAACATTAATGGGAGAATATCTGACCCTGGTGCTAATTACACTGCGGGGTATTTTCTAAAGGTGCGATATGTGCTGTACCTTAATACTTGGTAAAGAACATTAATGGGAGAATATCTGACCCTGGTGCTAATTACACTGTGGGGTATTTTTTCTAAAGGTGCGATATGTGCTTTACATTTAATACTTGGTAAAAGAGACTTAATGGGAGAATATCTGACCCTGGTGCTAATTACACTGCGGGGTATTATTCTAAAGGTGCGATTTGTGCTGTTACCTTTAATACTTGGTAAAGAAACATTAATGGAGAATATCTGACCCGGTGCTAATTACACTGCGGGGTATTATTCTAAAGGTGTGATATGTGCTGTTACCTTTAATACTTGTGTAAAATGACATTAATGGGAGAATATCTGACCCTGGTGCTAATTACACTGCGGGGTATTATTCTAAAGGTGCGATATGTGCTGTTACCTTTAATACTTGGTAAAGAGACATTAATGGGAGAATATCTGACCCTGGTGCTAATTACACTGCGGGGTATTATTCTAAATGTGCGATATGTGCTGTTACCTTTAATACTTGGTAAAAGAGACATTAATGGGAGAATATCTGACCCTGGTGCTAATTACACTGCGGGGTATTATTCTAAAGGTGCGATATGTCTGTTACCTTTAATACTTGGTAAAAGAGACATTAATGGGAGAATATCTGACCCTGGTGCTAATTACACTGCGGGTATTTTTTCTAAAGGTGCGATATGTGCGTTACCTTTAATACTTGGTAAAAGAGACATTAATGGGAGAATATCTGACCCTGGTGCTAATTACACTGTGGGGAATTATTCTAAAGGTGCGATATGTGCTGTTACCTTTAATACTTGGTAAAAGAGACATAATGGGAGAATATCTGACCCTGGTGCTAATTACACTGCGGGGTATTATTCTAAAGGTGCGATATGTGCTGTTACATTTAATACTTGGTAAAGAGATTAATGGAGAATCGACCCTGGTGCTAATACACTGCGGGGTATTTTTTCTAAAGGTGCGATATGTGCTGTTACCTTTAATACTGGTAAAAGAGACATTAATGGGAGAATATCTGACCCTGGTGCTAATTACACTGCGGGGTATTATTCTAAAGGTGCGATATGTGCTGTTACCTTTAATACTTGGTAAAAGAGACATTATGGAGAGAATATCTGACCCTGGTGCTAATTACACTGCGGGGTATTTTTCTAAAGGTGCGATATGTCTGTTACCTTTAATACTTGGTAAAAGAGACATTAATGGGAGAATATCTGACCCTGGTGCTAATTACACTGGCGGGTATTATTCTAAAGGTGCGATATGTGCTGTTCCCTTTAATACTTGGTAAAAGAGACATTATGGGAGAATATCTGACCCTGGTGCTAATTACACTGCGGGGTATTATTCTAAAGGTGCGATATGTGCTGTTACCTTTAATACTTGGTAAAAGAGACATTAATGGGAGAATATCTGACCCTGGTGCTAATTACACTGCGGGGTATTTTCTAAAGGTGCGATATGTGCTGTTACATTTAATACTTGGTAAAAGAAACTTAATGGGAGAATATCTGACCCTGGTGCTAATTACACTGCGGGGTATTTTTCTAAAGGTGCGATATGTGCTGTTACCTTTAATACTTGGTAAAGAAACATTAATGGGAGATATCTGACCCTGGTGCTAATTACACTGCGGGGTATTATTCTAAAGGTGCGATATGTGCTGTTACCTTAATACTTGGTAAAAGAGACATTAATGGGAGAATATCTGACCCTGGTGCTAATTACACTGCGGGGTATTATTCTAAAGGTGCGATATGTGCTGTTACCTTTAATACTTGGTAAAAGAGACATTAATGGGAGAATATCTGACCCTGGTGCTAATTACACTCGGGGTATTATTCTAAAGGTGCGTATGTGCTGTTCCCTTTAATACTTGGTAAGAGACATTAATGGGAGAATCTGACCCTGTGCTAATTACACTGGGGGGTATTATTCTAAAGGTGCGATATGTGCTGTTACCTTTAATACTTGGTAAAAGAGACATTAATGGGAGAATATCTGACCCTGGGGCTAATTACACTGCGGGGTCTTTTTCTAAATGTGCGATTTGTTACCTTTTGGCTTTGATGTTTTATTTCTTGACTTGCCATATAACTTCTGCTTCTGAAATGTAACAAGAAAGTGTTGGAAAGTCTTTCCAAGTGCCGAAAACGCTGCTCGGTATTTATAACAATAACAATTTCAAAATAGAGTCTTAAAAGTTTTAAATAAAGCACAACAATAAATAGATGTACAGTATATTTTATGTATTTGGAATGAGGTTTATATCCTGTGATACTCCAGGTGTTTGCAAACTACAACTGATTCCACCTGCTGTAGGTAAATGAAGGTCACACCTGTCTCTTAATTGCAATCAGCGGGGTCAAAGACCTTATCAGTAACCCTGTGATGTATGGTTGGGTTTGGGGTAACCCTCGGGGCCCCAGCAGACCATGTGATGATAAAAAACAAGACCAGTTGTTCATTTAACCCCCTAGGGGCTTTTCCTCCTGGAGGGAATAGACCAGAATAAAGCCCTGCTAAAGGGAATTTCATCCTCCTTTCCCTATATGATAGTATATTAGGTACCTGGATGTGTCCCCGTGTTTCACCCTATCCTATTGATAGAGTATATTAGGTACCTGGATAGTGTCCCCGTGTTTCACCCTATCCCTATTGATATGTATATAGGTACCTGGAATGGTCCCGTGTTTCACCCTATCCCTATTGATAGTGTATATTAGGGACCTAGATAGTGTCCCCGTGTTTCACCCTATCCCTATTGTATTGTATATTAGGTACCTGGACATTGTCCCTGTTTTTCACCCTATCCCTATTGATAGTGTGTATTAGGGACCAGATAGTGTCCCCGTTTTCACCCTATCCCTATTGTAGTTATATTAGGTACCTGGATAGTGTCCCCGTGTTTCACCCTATCCCTATTGATAGTATATATTAGGTACCTGGATAGTGCCCCCCGTGTTTCACTCTATCCCTATTGATATGTATTATGTACCTGGATAGTGTCCCCATGTTTCACCCTATCCCTATTGATAGCGTATATTAGTACCTGGATAGTGTCCCCGTGTTTCACCCTATCCCTATTGATATATATTAGGTACCTGGATAGTGTCCCTGTGTTTCACCCTATCCCTATGATGTGTGTATTAGGTACCTGATAGTGTCCCGTGTTTCACCCCTATCCCTATTGATAGTTATATATTAGGTACCTGGATAGTGTCCCCGTGTTTCACCCTATCCCTATTGATAGTATATTTAGGTACCTGGATATTGTCCCCGTGTTTCACCCTATCCCCTATTGATAGTGTATATTAGGTACCTGGATAGTGTCCCTTGTTTCACCCTATCCCTATTGATAGTGTATATTAGGTACCTGGATAGGTGTCCCTGGTGTTTCACCCTATCCCTATTGATAGTGTAATTAGGTACCTGGATGTGTCCCCGTGTTTCACCCTATCCCTTATATAGTGTATATTAGGTACCTGGATAGTGTCCCCGTGTTTCACCCTATCCCTATTGATAGTGTATTTTAGGTACCTGGATAGTGTCCCCGTGTTTCCACCCTATCCTATTGATGTGTATATTAGGTACCTGGATGTGTCCCCGTGTTTCACCCTATCCCTAATGATGTGTATATTAGTTACCTAGATGTGTCCCCGTGTTTTACCCTATCCTATTGATAGTGTATATTAGGTACCTGGATGTGTCCCCTGTTTCACCCTATCCCTATTGATATTATATATTAGGTACCTGGATAGTGTCCCTGTGTTTCACCCTATCCTATTGATAGTGTATATTAGGTACCTGGAGAGTGTCCCCCGTGTTTCACACCCTATCCCTATTGATAGTATATATTAGGTACCTGAGTAGTGTCCCTGTGTTTCACCCTATCCCTATTGATAGTATATTTAGGTACCTGGATAGTGTCCCCGTGTTTCACCCTATCCCTATTGATAGTGATATTGGTACCTGAAGTGTCCCCGTTTTAACCCATCCATTGATATGTATATAGGTACCTGGATAGTGTCCCGTGTTTCAACCCTATCCCTATTGATAGTTATATTAGTACCTGGATAGTGTCCCTGTGTTCACCCTATCCCTATTGATAGTGTATATTAGGTACCTGGATAGTGTCCCCGTGTTTCACCCTATCCCTATTGATAGTATATATTAGGTACCTGGATAGTGTCCCTGTGTTTCACCCTATCCCTTTGATAGAGTATATTAGGTACCTGGATAGTGTCCCTTATTTTACCCTATCCATATTGATAGTGTATATTAGGTACCTGGATAGTGTCCCCGTTTTCACCCTATCCCTATTGATAGTATATATTAGGTACCTGGATGTGTCCCCGTGTTTCTCACCACTATCCCTATTGATAGTGTATATAGGTACCTGGACAGTGTCCCCGTGTTTACCCCTATCCCTATTGATAGTGTATATTGTTACCTTGATAGTGTCCCTGTTTTTCACCCTTCCCTATTGATGTATATATTAGGTACCTGGATAGTGTCCCTGTGTTTCACCCTACCCTATTGATAGTGTATATTAGGTACCTGGACTGTGTCCCCGTGTTTCACCCCTCCCCTATGTAGGGTATATTAGGTACCTGGATAGTGTCCCCGTGTTTCCCACCTATCCCTATTGATAGTATATATTAGGTACCTGGATTGTCCCGTGTTTCACCCTATCCCTATTGATAGTGTATATTAGGTACCTGGACGGTGTCCCCGTGTTTCACCCTATCCCTATGATAGTGTATATTAGGTACCTGGAGAGTGTCCCCGTTTTCACCTATCCCTATTGATAGTGTATATAGGTACCTGGACAGTGTCCCCGTGTTTCAACCCTATCCCTATTGATAGTGTATATTAGGTACCTGGACAGTGTCCCTGTGTTTCACCCATCCCTATTGATAGTGTATAAGGTACCTGGATAGTGTCCCCGTGTTTCACCCTATCCCTATTGATATGTATATTAGGTACCTGGATGTGTCCCTGTTGTTTCACCCTATCCCTATTGATAGTGTATATTAGGTACCTGGACGGTGCCCCGTGTTTCACCCTATCCCTATTGATGTGTATATAGGTACCTGGAGAGTGTCCCCTGTTTTCACCCTATCCCTATTGATAGTGTATATTAGGTACCTGGACAGTGTCCCCGTGTTTCACCCTATCCCTATTGATAGTGTATATTGGTACCTGGACATGTCCCCGTGTTTCACCCTATCCCTATGATAGTGTATATTAGGTACCTGGATGTGTCCCCGTGTTTCACACCATCCCTATTGATATGTATTTAGGTACCTGGACAGTGTCCCCGTGTTTCACCCTATACCTATGAAGTGTATATTAGGTACCTGGATAGTGGTCCCCGTGTTTCACCCTATCCCTATTGATAGATATATTATGTACCTGGATAGTGTCCCCGTGTTTCACCCTATCCCTATTGATGTATTTATAAGGTACCTGGATAGTGTCCCCGTTGTTTCACCCTATCCCTATTGATAGTATATATTAGGTACCTGGACGGTGTCCCCGTGTTTCACCCTATACCTATTGATAGTGTATATTAGGTACTGGATAGTGTCCCCGTGTTTCACCCTATCCTATTGATAGTTATATTAGGTACCTGATAGTGTCCCGTGTTTCACCCTATCCCTATTGATAGTATATTAGGTACCTGGATAGTGTCCCCGTGTTTCACACCCTATCCCTTTGATAGTATATATTAGGTACCTGGATAGTGTCCCCGTTTTCACCCTATCCCTATTGATAGTGGTATATTAGGTACCTGGATAGTGTCCCCGTTTTCGCTCTATCCCTATTTATAGTGTATATTAGGTACCTGGATAGTGTCCCGTGTTTCACCATCCACTTTGATAGTAATATTAGGTACCTGGATAGTGTCCCGTGTTTCACCCCTATCCCTATGATAGTGTATATATATACCTGGACAGTGTCCCCCGTGTTTCGCTCTATCCCTATTGATGTGTATATTAGGTACCTGGATAGTGTCCCGTTTTTTTCACCCTATCCCTATTGATAGTTATATTAGGTACCTGGATTTTCCCCGTGTTTCCCCCTATCCCTATTGAAGTGTATATTAGGTACCTGGCAGTGTCCCCGTGTTTGCTCTATCCCTATTGATAGTGTTATTAGGTACCTGGATAGTGTCCCCGTGTTTCACCCTTATCCTATTGATAGTATATTTAGGTACCTGGATAGTGTCCCCGTGTTTATCACCTATCCCTATTGATAGTGTATATAGGTACTGGATAGTGTCCCCGTGTTTCACCCTATCCCTATTGATAGTGTATATTAGGTACCTGGACAGTGTCCCCGTGTTTCGCTCTATCCCTATTGATAGTGTATATTAGTACCTGGATAGTGTCCCCTTTATCACCTATCCCTATTGACAGTGTATATTAGGTACCTGGATAGTGTCCCTGTGTTTCACCCCTTCCCTATTGATAGTGTATATTAGGTACCTGGATAGTGTCCCCGTGTTTCACCCTATCCCTATTGATAGTGTATATTAGGTACCTGGATAGTGTCCCCGTGTTTCACCCTATCCCTATTGATAGTGTATATTAGGTACCTGGATAGTGTCCCCGTGTTTCACCCTATCCCTATTGATAGTTTATATTAGGTACCTGGACAGTGTCCCCGTGTTTCATCCCCTATCCCTATTGATAGTGTATATAGTGTACCTGGATAGTGTCCCCGTGTTTCACCCTATCCCTATTGATAGTGTTATTAGGTACCTGGATAGTGTCCCCGTGTTTCACCCTACCCTATTGATAGTGTATATTAGGTACCTGATAGTGTCCCCGTGTTTCACACCCTATCCCTATTGATAGTGTATATTAGGTACCTGGATAGTGTCCCTGTATTTTACCCTATCCCTATTGATAGTGTATATTAGGTACTTGGATAGTGTCCCCGTGTTTCACCCTATCCCTATTGATAGTATATATTAGGTACCTGGACAGTGTCCCTGTGTTTCACACCTATACCTCTTGATAGTATATACACATTTCTCATATGCATGAAAACATTAAGAAAAATATCTATTACCAATCTCATTGAATGTGACTTTGTTGGCCTATAGTTAAAACACGGCCTTGGTAATTTGTTTATAGAGAATCTGTTAAAAGGATTTTACTTTCTTCCATACAAGCCCTGGTTCCCTATAACCCCAATAACATTGACAGGCGGGCTCAGTTCCCTCTGTAGAGAATAAAGTGAATAAACACCTCTTTGGTTGTGTACTTCCATTTCATCCCATCTCTAGAAAGTCTCACACCAACCACAGAGCTTGTTTATTCACTTTATTCTTCTACAGAGGCACACCAACCACAGAGCTTGTTTATTCACTTTATTCTTCTACAGAGGCAACTGAGCCCGCCTGTCAATTATTAAAAACCCCTTTCCCAACGATATCCTTTCCCAGACTAGTATTCCTTTCCCATACTGTAATCCTTCCCGACTAGTCTACCTTTTCCCAGACTAGTATTCCTTTCCCAGACTATTTCCTTTCCCAGACTAGGTATTTCCGCTAGTCCTTTCCCAGACTAGCCTTTCCCAGACTAGTAATCCGTGCCTTTCACTAGTATTTCCTTCCCAGACAGTATTCCTTTCCAGACTAGTATTCCTTTCCCGACTATGATTCCTTTCCCCTAGTCTCAGTACCTTCCTTTCCCAGACTAGTAATCCTTTCCCAGACTAGCTAATCCTTTCCCAGACTAGTATCCTTTCCCAGTAGTAATCCTTTCCCCGACTATTATTCCTTTCCCCAGACTAGTAATTCCTTTCCCGACATAGTATTCCTGTCCCCAGACTAGTAATCCTTTCCTCCAGACTAGTAATCCTTTCCCCGACTAGTTAATTTCCTTTCCCAGACTAGTCATCCTCCAGACTATTACTCCTTTCCCATATATGCCTTTCCCGACTAGTATCCTTTCCCAGACTAGTATTCCTTTTCCTCCCAGACTATATTCCTTTCCCAGACTAGTAATACTGTCCCCAGACTAGTAAATCCTTCCCGACGCTAGTATTCCTTTCCCAGACTAGTATTTCTTTAAATCCTCCATTTACTTATTCAATAAATACGACCTTTATAGATATATCTCATTAAGAATACAATAAACCTCCTACCCATGCAAATACAGACATCCCTACATAACCCCATAAAGCACTAATACTACTGAAAACAACTAAACCCAACTCGCTAAAGAGGGAGCCGCCTCGATCTTATGTATTGTCCTGTATCCACATGCAGAGGTGAGAAGGTTCTCAGGTGTTTGTAACAGCCTCCGCTCCCAGCACTGACTGTGATGCGACCACCTGTGTTCAATACTCTCCCAGCAGCCCCTCCCAGCCCCCTGCCTCGTACATCATGTTTGAAAACTCTGCAGGATCGCTGTGAAGAGAGCTAATTAAACTGCTGCACCATCTCCGCGTAATGCTTTGGCAGCTGGTGTTAAAATGGAACAAAACCAAATTCCTAATTGTGTAAATTAAACTATTACCAAGTCCTTGGAATTAATCAGATTATTAAAAGAACTAAGCTCGGGGTTTAGTCGGAGGCCACACTGCAACGTACACAGGAATCGCAGGAATCGCAAGCGTTATCACACGCAATTCTGTGCACGATTCTTGTGCATTTTACGTTTGCACGTGTGATTTTGCTGTTTTTTCCGTTATGGAAAACGCATGCGTTCGCACCAAAAACTCAAGAATCCATCCACATTGGAAATCGCTATGGGGCCTAGCACTAAATGAAAAATTCACTTTGGAGTATTAAAGATCCGGATCAATTCCCTAGTTACAAATTTACATGTTTGCTCAGCAAAAAATGTGTCGATTCTCCTTTTATTTTGTAGTTTTTGCACATTTTTTTCGCACATCGCATGCGTTTTCGCTTTAAAGATAGGGGAAAAATGCAAACACCAAATAAACGCGCGCTAGCCACAGAAGCACGCACTGTTGCTGCGTTGTAGTGTGGCCCTCACCTTAGTGTTTTCCTGGTTCTTCTCTCGATCTGTCAGTTACTCAGCCTCCCCGGCAGAACAGTCACTGTCTGTCTCTTTAGGGATGTCCTAAAGTCTCTTGTATTTCTAGACCTAGAAGCAAAAAACCTCTAAATGGAATGAACTTTGTCTGGACTGTTTCTTCTCATTAATGGGAGAATAATCTGACCCTGGTGCTAATTACACTGCGGGGTTTATTCTAAAGGTGCGATATGTTCTGTTACCTTAATCCTTGGTAAAAGAGACATTATGGGAGAATATCTGACCCTGGTGCTATTAACACTGCGGGGTATATTCTAAAGGTGCGATATGTGCTGTTACCTTTAATACTTGGTAAAAGAGACATTAATGGGAGAATATCGGACCCTTGGTGCTAATTACAACTGCGGGGGTATTATTCTAAAGGTGCGTATTTGCTGTTACCTTAATACTTGGTAAAAGAGACATTAATGGAGAATATTCTGCCCCGTGCTAATTACACTGGGGGTAGTATTATTCTAAAGGTCAGATATGTGCTGTTACCTTTATATACTTGGTAAAGAGACCTTAATGGGAGAATCTGACCCTGGGCTAATTACACTGCGGGTATTATTCTAAGGTGCGATATGTGCTGTTACCTTTAATACTGTGGTAAAAGAGACATTAATGGAGAATCTCTGACCCTGGTGCTAATTACACTGCGGGGTATTTTTCTAAAGGTGCGATATGTGCTGTTACTCTCTTAATACTTGGTAAAAAATAAGACATTAATGGGAGAATATCTGACCCTGTGCTATTTACACTGGGGGTATTATTCTAGTACGATTTGTGCTTACCTAACCTTTAATACTTTGGTAAAAGAGACATTAATGGGAGAATATCTGACCCTGGTGCTAATTAAACACTGCGGGGTATTATTCTAAAGGTGCGATATGTGCTGTTAACCTTTAATACTTTGGTAAAAGAAACAGAATGGGAGAATTTCTGACCTTGGTGCTAATTACACTGTGGGGTATTATGTCTAAGGTGCGATATGTGCTGTGTTAACCACCTTAATACTTGGTAAAAGAGACATTAATGCGGAGAATATATGACCCTGGTGCTAATTCCACTGAGGGGTATTATTCTAAATGTGCGATTTGTGCTGTTCCCTTTAATACTTGGTAAAAAGACATTAATGGGAGAATATCTGACCGCTGGTGCTAATTACAACGAGGGGTTAATTATTCTAAATGTGCGATTGTGCGTTACCTTTAATAACTTGGTAAAAGAGACCATTAATGGGAGAATATCTGACCCTGGTGCTAATTACACTGCGGGGTATTATTATAGGGGCGATAGTGCTGTACTTTAATACTTGGTAAAAGAGACATTAATGGGAGAATATCTGACCCTGCGTGCTAATTACACTGAGGGGTATTATTCTAAATGTGCGATTTGTGCTGTTACCTTATAATACTTGGTAAAGAGACATTAATGGAGAATATCTGACCCTGGTGCTATTACAACTAAGGGGTATTATTCTAATGTGCGATTTGTGCTGTTACCTTTAATACTTGTGTAAAAAGACCTTAATGGGAGAATATCGGACCCTGGTGCTAATTACACTGGGGGTATTATTCTAAAGGTGCGATATGTGCTGTTACCTTTAATACTTGGTAAAAGAACTTTAATGGGAGAATATCTGACCGTGGTGCTAATACACTGGGGGGTATTATTCTAAAGGTATGATTGTGCTGGTTACCTTTAATACTTGGATAAAGAGACATTAATGGGAGAATATCTGACCCTGGGCTAATTAACACTGCGTGGTCTTTTTCTAAATGTGCGATTTGTTTACCTTTTTGGCTTGATGTTTTATTTCTTGACTTGCCATAATACTTCTGCTTCTGAAATGTAACAAGATTGTTGGAAAGTCTTTCCCAAGTGCCGAAAAACGCTGGCTCGCTATTTATAACAACACAATTTCAAAATAAGAGTCTTAAAGTTATAAATAAAAGCACAACAATAACATAGATGTACAGTATATTTATGTATTTGGAATGAGGTTTTATCCTGTTATACTCCAGGTGTTTGCAAACTACAACTGATTCCACCTGCTTAGTAAATGAAGGTTCACACACCTGTCCTCTTAATTGCATCAGCGGGGTCAAAGACTTATCAGTAACCCTTGACTGTATGTGTGGTTTGGGGTAACCCTCGGGGCCCCAGCCAGACCATGTGATTGATAAAACACAAGACCAGTTGTTCTTTAACACCCCTAGGGGCTTTTCCTCCTGAGGAATAGACCAGAATAAAGCCCTGCTAAAAAGGGAATAGAGTGGGATCAGATGGCTAGACACTTTTGCCCTAGGGGTTAACCTACAGCTGGCGACTGTCTTTTTTTTTTATATAAGGTGGTCTGAGGGACCCTCCTCGTCCTTGATTCATTGGATGTTATCTTTCTCAGTCCACCCTCTAGGTCCCGTTCTTCTCCCTTATTCATAGTGGTCTGTATATTTTGTCCTAAGGCGAGATGGATACTTACTAGAAGATCAATGTAATGGGAAAAGGAGGTGAATTGAGGAGTTTTCATTCCATAGTATGGCAAACGAGACCTGTCAGTTACTTACTCCTTTCTTCAGTGTAAAGGTACATACATCTGTGCGATATTCCCCGATATTAACGCGTCTTCATCGATCCTGCCAACCCCGCCCCGACCCCCACCCCGCGCCTCTCCGATCTTATATATTCGACACGAATTCCCATTCATTTTTCAATCACGACAGTCAAATATAAGATCGGGAGAGGCGTTCCAGCAGATCGATGAGTCGCATGATCGCTCGGTCGGGTAAGTAATATCACACAGATGTATGGCCACCTTAAGATAGAGTTCTAACAATCGGTTTAGTTAGTTCCGGCTACATTGTCTCTGTGTAAATAATCGCATACTGTACAGTGTAATGTGGGGTTGCTTCAAGTGTTACATGAATAAGGGAGGTGTTCCCTATATACTGGATAATGCGCCCCAACTGTAAATTATAAGGATATTAGAAGTCACAGAGGAGTTCCGTGGTCATATAAAAGCACGAGGCCACAGGCCGATTACTTTTATACAGGGCACGAACTCCAAGGAACTGCACAGGCAAACTTCTCCTGGAGAAGAGACAGGAGCGTTCCTATATGGACCTCTGCCGTACTCCTAGTGGGCAGTTTTTGGGACTTGGGGGGGGGGGATTACTGGAGAGAACCATTTGGATCTGGGATGTAAGGTAAGTATTGCCTACACACACAGTGGGGCCAGTAGTGGGTTACATTATCTTCATTTCTTCCACTTAAAAGAAATATTTAACCTTTAACTTTTTAAATACCATTTTCAGGACGCCGAACTGGAGATCCCATCAGAACTTTCATAGTTTGGACCAAGTCAAACTATTCGCAACATTCTGAGCTAACGACTAGTTCGTTTAATGAACTCACAGACGTATGTTGATAATGATCGAATTTACATACCGTTTTTCTACCCCTCGATTTCAGCTATAACCTTTGATTTGGCGTTTCGAATGATGATATATTTTAATTCTCTAATGTTATTTACTGATCCGCACCATGTGATCATCTAGGGAGCCTTGTGAATACGTCTCTGTGTTAAACATCCCTGTTTCTAATTTTAAAGGACACGAGTAGCACAGACATGTTTGTTTCCAAACCCACCTTCCACCCCTATGGCGTGTTCACACTGCAAAGTGAAATATTGTGGTTGATAATTTCAATATATAGATAAATTGGAACGATTTATTTTTGGGCCCAGGCTATCAAGCAAACATCTGGTATAGTGACATTAATTCTCATTTCGCCTCGTGTTTGATTCTTGTTAAGCAGTTCACCAAACTGGTCCATCAGATTATTGCCAGCCCACTGCTTGTATTAAAGGGAATGTTCCCCACTGCTTTTTATTAAAGGGAATGTTCCCCACTGCTTGTATTAAAGGGAATGTTCCCCACTGCTGTGTATTAAAGGGAATGTTCCCCACTTCTGTATTAAAGGGAATGTTTCCCCACTGCTTGTATTAAAGGGAATGTTCCAGTACATAACTAGAGAGGCCCTGGCAACCCCACAGATTTCCCAGGCCCAGCCCCCCCACTTCCCTCCACAAACCATCATTGAGCCCACTTTATTCCTGCCCACCCTCCTAGCAAACCTTTAAAACCCACACCAATGACCCCTAAAACCCTATTCTAGGCAAGACTTACCTTGAAGCTGCCATGCTGACAACCATGGTAGCCACCAGTCAAGGTCATGACCAACAACAGCCTCCTGCTCTACAGCTGTGCAAGCTCAAATAGCATGGCAAGGAACTGGTGTGATTATCTTCTTTCAGGAGCACCTGGGAGAAGAGTAAGGATTGCAAAATATTTATGGGATGTCAGGTTGTGGCATTTAAATTTATATTCATATAGACCTCAACATAATGTTCCCATGACCTATATTAGGGAGGATACTCCCTCCACCTAGATACCAACAGACTAACATTCCTCTATCTTGCACATTAAAGGTAACAAAATTCAGTGACCGTTGTTTCCTGTTCCACACTTACCATCTAAAGAGCGAAAAGCAATAATATCCCTGTCTAAACATTGTATAAATAAACCAGTAACATAGAAAAGCCCCCACTATTCTATACCGTAGTACAATGTGCTTTAATATTGACTGTAGAAATACAAGGATAGAAATCAATATCTCTCTGGCTGTCTGAGTCCTGGAAAATTTGCTCTGGAGCTGAATAGTCATGTTTGTGTTAATTCGCACACTGTCCAGGGCTGCCATGACCTGATTACACAAAGCTTAGCTTATATATTGATAAGCGAGAGGGGAACTTTAGCATTTGGTGGAATAATAGGGACAAGACCACCCAAGATGTATTTATAGAGTGGAGATGTTAGGTTATCGTTAGAATGAGTACAAACTATCCACCCTATCAATGCCAATAAGGTTTATCTGTGTCATTTACCTATTACATTAGATAATCACAAAGTTACAAGCGAATGTTTAAATAGAAAAGGGGACGAAATCTCATGGCAAAGTGGCAATAAACAGAAATGAACACAAGCAGGACAGTGAGAGAGAGTCACAGTCTTACCCAACCCACCGCCAGTACACCATGCTTACACATATGTATTTAACAGACATGTGGGAACTATGTATGTAATAGTTTGTTTGTGGCAAGATAAACTAAATCTTGAATTTCTTTTTGTTCAATAGATGTGTGTCCCATACTAAGTAAAAGACCCATCCATGTAGATTACCCAGTACTGAGAACTAGTGTCACCCGTGTGAGTTTTTTAACGACAGGCACTAAAAATGGCAGCACAGTGATATTGAAGACCACTTAAGGGCATGTCCACCCTTTAAAAAAACTTTTGCCATATGTGTTCTTTCTTGCTCCCCCAGCCCCAACCGCATTAGTATTATTGCCAAGAAAGTCCCCCCCGATCATTACTTACCTTCCCTCTTTCCTTCGCCGCACCGTCCCGCCCTCTAACTCACATAGAACTGCAAGCAGGATGCGGACCAGCAATCACGATGCGGCTGCTGGTAGTGCAGAACGCAAGAGAGAGGGAAGTAAGTAATGATCGGGGGACTTTCTTGCAATAATAATGGCGTGGGGCTGGGGGAGCAAGAACTAATCATATGGGATAGGGTTTACAACCCTAGGGAGGGAGACCAAACGGGAGGGGGGGGGGGGGCTCTTCTGCGCTGGCAAAATTCTCCCGGAGGAGAGACAGGAGGCAGAGTCCTATATGGACTCTGTAGTACTCCTGGTGGCATTTTTATACAGGAGAACCCATTTGGAGCTGGGATGAGGTAAGGATTTTTACTACACTACAGAGTGGGACCAGTAGTGGGGGGGATTATATTTTGGGGGTGGACATGCCCTTTAAGTCGGCTACGCAGTTGTCTTTTGAAATACCCCCCCACACAATTGGCAATAACCGATATGAACTGTTAGCAGGACTCAACGAACTGCGGCTCTCTGTAAAATCCTCCCACAATGATTAACCCTAGAAAGGGACATTTTGATGACCTCTGATAAAGAGGAACAAGGTGAATGTTTTGATTAGAGAACAGTAATTAACCAGGATATCGTCAGTAACAAGTGAATACATTACTACCATTTAGGTACATTGGAAAGTACTTTAAAATACCATCATTAACACAACAGACACATTGTATTCCTCTGTCTCAATGTTACAAACCCTTGGGATTATTCAGAATGAAGTTTCCCTTTAGACAAATAACATTAAGTAAGATTTTGCAGGATCGAGGATTTAATTCATTTTAGTTTAAAATGTCCCAGAAATAAAAACATTTAACTCAATCATCAGACAATGTTTGTCTTTGTAAGACTAAACTAAATGTAAAGCCCATTAGTCCTGATCTCTGATCTTCACTAATGTATCTCCGTACCGAACATCCGATTCAACCAACAGATCTCCACCGTACTGATTTCTCTTCTCTGTATGGAAAGTGCTATAATTGTTTCCTTGTCATTTTACCTCCTTGGGTAATTTTCTTTCTTACTTTAGCCTTTTGTTCTGCTTGTTTGTTTTACTGAATCACTTCCATTTCATCCCACTCTCAGAAAGTCTTACAACCAACCACAGAGCTTGTTTATTCCTTTATTCTTCACAGAGGCACTGATCCCGCCTTGTCAATGTTATTGGGGTTATAGGGAACCAGGCTTGTATGGAAGAAAGTAAATCCTTTTAACAGATTCTCTATAAACAAATACCAAGGCCGTGTTTTAACTATAGGCCAACAAGATCACATTCAATGAGATTGGTAATAGATATTTTTCTTATATTTTTCATGCATATTAGAAATGTGTTATACTATCAAGAGGTATAGGGTGAAACACAGGGACACTGTCCAGTACCCTAATATATACTATCAATAGGGATAGGGTGAAACACGGGACACTATCCAATGATACCTAATATCACTATCAATGGGATAGGGTAAATACAGGACACTATCCAGGTACCTAATATCACACTATCAAAGGGATAGGGTAAAAACGGGGACACTATCCAGGTACCTAATATACACTTCAATAGGGATAGGGTGAAACACGGGGACACTATCCAGTTACCTATATACACTACAATATGGGATAGGGTGAAACACTGGGACACTATCCAGGTACCTAATAGACCTATCAATAGGGATAGGGTGAAACACAGGGACACTGTCCAGGTACCTATATATAACTAATCAATAGGGATATGTAAACACCGGACACTATCACCAGGTACCTAATATACACTATCAATAGGGATAGGGTGAAACACGGCCACTATCCAGGTACCTAATATACACTATAATCATAGGGATAGGGTGAAACACGGGGACACTATCCAGGTACCTAATATACACTATCAATAGGGAAGGGGTGAACACAGGGACACTATCCAGTTACCTAATATACACTGTCAATAGGGATAGGGTGAAAACACGGGGACACTATCCAGGTACCTAATTAACACTATCAATAGGGATAGAGCGAAACACGGGACACTGTCCAGGTACCTAATATACACTATCAATAGGAAGGGTGAAACACGGGGTCACTATCCAGGTACCTAAATATACCTATCAATAGGGATAGGTGAAACAACGGGACACTATCCAGGTACCTAATATATACTATCAATAGGTATAGGGTGAAACACGGGGACACTATCCAGGTACCTAATATCACCTATCAATAGGGATAGAGCGAAAACACGGGGACACTGTCCAGGTACCTATATACCACTATCAATAGGGATAGGGTGAAACACGGGGACACTATCCAGGTACCTAATATATACTATCAATAGGGATAGGGTGAAAAACGGGGACAACTATCCAGGTACACTAAATACACTATCAATAGGGGTAGAGCGAAACACCGGGGACACTGTCCAGGTACCTATATACACTATCAATGGGATAGGGTGAAACACGGGGACACTATCCAGGTACCTAATATAATACTATCAAAGGGATAGGGTGAAACACGGGACACTATCCAGGTACCTAATATACACTTCATATAGGGATGAGCGACACACGGGGACACTATCCAGGTACCTAATTAACACTATCAATAGGGATAGGGTGAAACACGGGGACACTATCCAGGTACCTAATATAACTATCAATAGGAGGGTGAAACACGGGGACACTATCCAGTACCTAAATATACTATCAAATAGGGATAGGTGAAACACGGGACACTATCCAGGTCACCTAATAATACTATCAATAGGGATAGGGTGAAACACACGGGACACTATCCAGGTACCTAATAATACACTATCATAGTATAGGGTGAAACACGGGGACACTGTCCAGGTACCTAATATATACTATCAATAGGGATAGGGTGAACACGGGGACACTATCCAGGTACCTATATATACTATCATAGGATAAGGTGAAACACGGGGCACTATCCAGGTACATAATATATCTATCAATAGGATAGGGTGAAACACGGGGACACTATCGGTACCTAATATACAACATAAATCAATAGGTATAGGTTGAAACAGGGACACTGTCCAGGTACCAAATAACTACAATAGGGATAGGGTGAAACACGGGGACACTATCCAGGTACCTAATATACCACTATCATAGGATAGGGTGAAACCCGGGGACACTGTCCAGGTACCTAATATACACTCAATAGGGATAGGTGAAACACGGGGACACTGCCAGGTACCTAATATACACTATCAATAGGGATAGGGTGAAAACACGGGGACACTCTCCGTACCCTAATATACACTATCATAGAGAAGGTGAAACACGGGGACACCGTCCGGTACCTAATATACACTATCAATAGGGATAGGGTGAACACAGGGACAACTATCCAGG
>JAACNH010001422.1:0-77283 GCA_019447015.1 Hymenochirus boettgeri | reverse complement strand
TTCCATAAAGCACCACCAGAGTAACCCACTGTGTGCCATGCTACCCATAATCCTTCCATAAAGCACCATCAGAGTAACCCCCTGTGTGCCATGCTACCCATAATCCTTCCATAAAGCACCATCAGAGTAACCCACCGTGTGCCATGCTACCCATAATCCTTCCATAAAGCACCATCAGAGTCCATAAAGCACCATCAGAGTAACCCACTGTGTGCCATGTTACCCATAATCCTTCCATAAAGCACCATCAGAGTAACCCACTGTGTGCCATGTTACCCATAATCCTTCCATAAAGCACCATCAGAGTAACCCACTGTGTGCCATGCTACCCATAATCCTTCCATAAAGCACCACCAGAGTAAACCACTGTGTGCCATGCTACCCATAATCTTTCCATAAAGCACCATCATAGTAACCCACTGTGTGCCATGCTACCCATAACCCTTCCATAAAGCAGTGATCTGGTACAAATTGGTGGCAGCGTTGCTGGTAATACCATTTATTCTCCCTGTTGTCTCTGTATATTTGTTCTCTGTATTAAGCTATGGAGGCTGCTACTGATAGTATTGATTTAAATCCTCCTGTCCTGGTACCTGCAGATGAAATTCCCCAATTAGACTCAGTAGATCTACCAGGCCCAATTGCCAAACCTATTTTTAAAGGGGAAGTTCAGTGTAAATACATATGCTTTTCAGATAAAAGAGCAGTATTATTTCATCCCAATGACCTTAATCTGCCCATTCAGCATTGTGTCTGTGTATAAATAAATGCAACCGAAATACTGACTTCCTGTTTGCAGGACCCCTAGTAGAAACCGTTATGGTTTTGCCCTTGACCCAGCCCCTGGGTTGATTCAGTTGCTCAGTAGAGATCTGAGCGTGTGTGACCCAACCAACAGCCAATCAGTAGAAATGACTGTTAGGAACATTCCAAGGTAGTGGTGCATTCTGGGAAGAAGAAGGCCGATAGAACCTGAAATGTTAGCTCACTAATGTCAACAGCAGGGAACAGCAAAGGGTATGAAATCAACTGATTGTTCATAATGGGAGAGAATATGTAGAATAACTAAGAAGGCATCACACAAACTAACAATCTAACAAATATTGGTCATTTCCACTGAACTGTCCCTTTAACTGATCCATTCAGTGTCCTGTGCTCCCGACGTAACATAATCATCTATACTAATAAAAGGCAAAGCCCTCACTCACTCACTCACTCACTCATCAATAATTGTCCAACTTGCCGTGGAGGCAGACGGCTTAAATTTGGCAGGCTCATTCATTGCACCTTACTTACAAAAGTTAAGCAGGTTCTTCGTTTACGACCATTCACATGTACGGGAGTATCGACATTGCCCTGAACGGTGAGTATACTGACATTGCACCTGTAAACGGTGAGTATCGACATTGCAACCTGGTAACGGTGAGTATCTGGACATTGACACCTGTAACTGTGAGTACTGACATTGCACCTTTACGTTGAGTATCTGACATTCACTGTTAACGGTGAGTATCTGACATTCCACCTGTAACGGGGAGTTATCGCATTCCACCTTAACGGTGAGTATCTGGGACATTGCACAGTGTAAACGGTGAGTATCTGACATTGGCACCTGTAACGGTGAGTAATCGACATGTCACAGACTTTTGTGGTTACCTGGGTGGTTAGCTTTACAAGGGATACCAATCTATATGGTGGTGGTGGTCCGATTCAACCAAATTTGGGTGCAATATCCTTTACAGTAAAAGGTTAACAAAATACTTTTTTTAGGTGGGGGTGAATGGGAGGGGGAATAGAAAGTTTTGAACTGCCTGCCACACTAACGGCTGGAACGATTTTACCAAAATTTCAGGTGGTGTGTCGGGGACTGGCGAGGTGTAAGGGAAGGGTTGGAGGGTGGACAAGGAAATAGTGGGGGGTATGTGGGGCCGGACAGGGGGGGTGGTGGGGGTTATTTTCAGCACAAATTTTCTTCGTTAAATAAAAAATATTTTTTTTTGTTGGTGGGGGTGAATGGGGGGGGGGATAGAATTTGAAATCCTGCACACTAACGGCATGGACCGATTTTTACCAAAATTCGGGTGTTTGCGGACTGGCTGGGTATTGAAACCATCTCGCTGCGAAGCGGGGTATCTTTGCTAGTTTTCTAATAAAACCCTAATGTCGCGTCCCGTGTCCGGTGTGGTGTGTCTCTGCAGTTGCCTACGGACCCTCACCACTAGAGGGAGAGTCTCTGAAGTTTCACTATTGGACTCACCACTAGAGGAAGTCTGCAATTTCCATTGATCCCTATGAGACCTCAGTTTCCTATTGATCACCAAGTTTGATTCATGATCGACCCTGGGTGAAACACAGGAAACACCAAGAGGAGAACAGTCAATAAACAGACTGCAGTATGTTTGCTTGGGAACGGGCCCCTGGATTTTGGACGAGGGGCCCCTGGGATTTGGGACAAGGGGCACTGGGATGTGTGGACAGATGGGGGCCTGGATTTGGTAAAGAGGGGGGGGCTCTTGTGATTTGTAAGCAGGGGGGCCTTGGAATTTGGGGACAGAGGGGGGCCGTTGATTGTGGACAGAGGGTGGGGGGCTTGGATTGGGAAACAGAGGGGGGGCCTTTGGATTGGGACAGAGGGGGCGCCCTGATTTGGGACAGAGGAGCGGACCTGGATTTTGGGACAGAGGAGGGGCCCGGATTTGGACAGAGAGGGGTCCTGGATTGGGGACCAGGGGGGGCTTGGATTTGGGACAGAGGAGGGGACCTGGATTTGGGAGAGGGGGGCCCTGAGTTTGACAGAGGGTGGCCTGGATTTGGACAGAGGAGGGGGACCTGGTTTGGGACAGAGGAGAGGGGCCCTGGATTTGGGACAGAGGGGGGGACTTGGATTTGGGGACAGAGGGGGGCCTTGATTTTGGACAGAGGGGGGGCCTTGGATTATTTGGGACAGAGGGGGAGCTGGATTTGGGGACAGAGGGGTGGCCCTGGCCTTGGGACAGAGGGGGACCTGCCTTGGGACACTAAGAGGTACTCCTGGCATGGGACATTGAGGAGATATGGCTTGGGACAACTAAGAGGCACTCTGTGCTTCTAATACCCGTTATTGTAGGCGGCTTAAAATGTGTCGTAGTCAGCTGTAACTGTGGCACTTGCCATAGTGACTATAATAAGTATTACCTAGCATGTTATTAGTTTGAACACACACGTGTGGCAGGGTGTGGGTCTGCTCTCAGACCTGCAGGATTATCCTATTGGTTCCTCTGGAACGGGGGCTGTCTGAGTAACAGTTTAAAATATACCTGTGTAAAGATTCTATATCCACTGTATCCACACATAACATGCACACACATAATTTCCATTGTGCACCAACGGGCACGCTATTACTAGTAATAAATATAATAATTATTATTCATTATATTATACAGTTGTACTCGTAAGTATATATATATTGTTTATTGTAAACTGTGCGTGGAAGTAGTCTTCAGGTATATGTACAGAGACAGTAAAATGTATTCTATAATAATTATCTGTTTTATAATACCACTCATGTATTATAAGGATAACGTATCCCCTACTGTAATAAAGGATATAGAATCACGAAGTTCTGGTATATACAAGGTACCGACACAGACTGATTTACAGGACCTGGGTACCACCATGTATTATCAGGGTAATGTATCCCCGAACTGTAATTATAAGGATTTGAATCACTGAGGAGTTCTGTGTCTATATAAAGGTACAAGGACACAGACTGAGTTTATACAGGAACTCTGGTACCACTCATATGTTTAATAATGTAATCCTCCCCTACTGTAAATTAAAGTATTTAGAGGTCACTGAGGAGTTCTGTGTCATAAAAGTACAGGACACACCACTGAGTTTATACGGGAACTCTGGGATCACTCATGTTTTAAGGGATAATGTATCCCCTACTAAATTATAAGGATTTTAGAAGTCACTGAGGATTCCGTGTCCTATAAAGGTACAAGGACACAGACTGAGTTATACAGGGACTCTGGATACACTCATGTATTAAAGGGATAATGTACCCCTACTGTAAAATTAAAATGTATTAGAAGTCACTGAGAGTCCTGTGTCTATATAAAGGTACAAGGACACAGACTGAGTTATACAGGGCAACTCTGGGTACCCACTCCTGTATTATAAGGATAATGTATCCCTACTGTAAATTATAAGGATATTAGAATCACTGAGAGTTCTGTGTCTATATAAGGTACAGACACAACTGAGTTATACAGGGAACTCGGGTACACCCGATATTATAATGGATAATGTATACCCCACTGTAAATTATAGGATATTAGAAGTCACTGCGAGAGTTCTGTTTCTATTAAGTACAAGGACCACAGACTGAGTTATACAAGGAACTCTGGGTACCACTCATGTATATAAGGTAATGTATCCCCTACTAACTTATAAGGATATTAGAAGTCACTAGGATTCATGTGTCCATATAAAGGTACAAGGACACAGACTGAGTTATAACAGGGAACTCTGGTACCACTCATGTTATTATAGGGATAATGTATCCCCTACTGTTAATTATAAAGGATATTAGAAGTCACTGAGTTTCTGTGTCTATATAAGAGGTACAAAGGACACAGACTGAGTTATACAGGGAACTCTGGTACCACTCATGTATTATAAGGGATAATGTTCCCCTACTGTAATTATAAGGAATTAGAAGTCACTGAGAGTTCTGTGTCCATATAAGGTACAAGGACACAGACTGAGTTATACAGGGAACTCTGGGTACCACTCATGTATTATAAGGGATAGTGTATCCCCTACTGTAAATTATAAGGATATTAGAAGTCACTGAGGAGTTCTGTGTCTATATGAAGGTGCAAGGCTAAGTTATACAGAATACTCTGGGTACCAGAACTAATCTCGGACTTGAAAGTATTTAACTAAAGGGGGGTTGACGGGGTCAGTAAAGGTCTGTGTTTAGTGTACACACAGCGATTCCTTGTGTCCCAGTAAACACCAACCTACTATGTCTCTACTGGGATACAAGGAATCACTCTGTGTACACTGTGCACCATTCAACCACGAATAGTGCAAACCAATAGGAATCACTGTGTGTACAGTCACTGCGAGAAACTTGTATGTACTAGTCATTCTAGGTTACTTGGGCAACGTGTATGTACCATTTACTGTGGACAACTTGTATGTACCAGTCACTGTGGGCAACTTGTATGTACCAGTCACTGTGGGAATCCTCTATGTACCAGTCACTGTGGGCATCTTCGATATACCAGTCACTGTGGGCATCTGGTATGTACCAGTCACTGTGGGCATCTTCTATGTACCAATCACTGTGGGCATCCGGTATGTACCAGTCAATGTGGGCATCTTCTATGTACCAGTCACTGTGGGCATCTTCTATGTACCAGTCACTGTGGTCATCTTCTATGTACCAGTCACTGTTGGCATCCAGTATGTACCAGTCACTGTTGGCATCCAGTATGTACCAGTCACTGTGGGCATCTGGTATGTACCAGTCACCGTGGGCATCTTCTATGTACCAGTAACTATGGGCATCTGTTATGTACCAGTCACTGTGGGCATCTTTTATGTACCAGTCACTGTGGGCATTCGGTATGTGCCAGTCACTGTGGGAATCTTCTATGTACCAGTCACTGTGGTCATCTTCTATGTACCAGTCACTGTGGGCATCCGGTATGTACCAGTCACTGTGGGCATCTTCTATGTACCAGTCACTGTGGGCATCTTCTATATACCAGTCACTGTGGGCATCTGGTATGTACCAGTCACTGTGGGCATCTTCTATGTACCAGTCACTGTTCAGGGTCACTTATTTTACCAATCTCTGTTTGCCACATATATTACCATCCTTACTGTGACATATATATGGTTAGGTTAGCCCTCTAATTGAACGACCACTTTTAAATCAGCCTTCTAGTTCAGCAGTCACTGCTAGATCAGTCATTATGGTAAGCATTGTCTCTACAGGTCTCTATGGTAAGTATTGTCTCTACAGGTCTCTATGGTAAGTATTGTCTCTACAGGTCTCTATGGTAAGCGTTGTCTCTACAGGTCTCTATGGTAAGTATTGTCTCTACAGGTCTCTATGGTAAGTATTGTCTCTACAGGTCTCTATGGTAAGCGTTGTCTCTGCAGGTCTCTATGGTAAGTATTGTCTCTACAGGTCTCTATGGTAAGCGTGGTCTTTACAGGTCTCTATGGTCCTTCCATAAAGGCACCATCAGAGTAAAGTAACCCACTGTGTGCCGTGCTACCCTAATCCTTCCATAAAGCACTTCAGGAGTAACACACTGGTGCCAGTTACCAATAACCTTCCAGAAAGCACCCTCAGAGTAACCCACTGTGTGCCATAGCTACCCATAATCCTTTCCATAAAAGCACCATCAGAGTAAAGACCCAATGTGTGCCGTGCTACCCATAATCCTTCCATTAAAGCGCATTCGAGTAACCCACTGTGTGCCATGCTTACCCTAATCCTTCCATAAAGACCACCAGAGTAACCCCACTGTTGTGCCGTGCTTACCCATTAATACTTCCATAAAGCCACCATCAGAGTAACCCCACTGTGTGCCAGGTACCCATTATCCTTCATAAAGCACACCAGAGTAACCCACTGTGTGCCATGCTGATACCCATTAATCCTTCCATAAAGCACCACCAGGTAAACCAAATGTGTGCCATTGCTACCCATAATCCTTCCAAAACAAAAAGCACCACCAGAGTAACCCATGTGGGCCGTGCGACCCATAATCCTTCCATAAAGCACCATCAGAAGTACCCACTGTGTGCTATCTACCATAATCCTTCAATAAAGACCACCAGAGTAACCCACTGTGTGCGTGCTACCATAATCCTTCCATCAAGCACCACCAGGAGTTAACCCACGTGTGCCATTGTTACCCTAATCCTTCCATAAAGCACCACAAGAGTAACCACGGTGTTGCCGTGCTACCCATAATCCTTCCATAAAGCACCACCAGCAGTAACCACTGGTGCCATGCTAACCATAATCCTTCAATAAAGCACCATCAGAGTAACCCACTGTGTGCCCCCCATGCTACCCATAATCCTTCCATAAAGCCACCATCCAGCGTAACCCAACTGGTTCCGTGCTACCCATAACCTTCATAAAGCACAATAAGAGTACCGCGGGTGTGCCATGGCTACCGTAATCCTTCCATAAAGCACCATCAGAGAACCCATGTGTGCCGTGCTACCCATAATCATTCCATAAAGCACCATAGAGTAACCCACTCTGTGGGCCCTGTGCTACCCATAATCCTTCCATAAAGCAACCATCAGAGTAACCCGCTGTGTGCCATGCTACCATTAATCCTTCATAATAGCACCATCAGAGTATAACCCAAGGTGTGCCGTGCTACCCATAATCCTTCCATAAAGCACCTCAGGTTAACCAGCTGTCTGCCGGATACCCCATTCATCCTTCCATAAAAGCACCATCAGAAGTACCCCCTGGTGCCATGTTTACCCAAATCCTTCCATAGCACCTTCAGAGTAACCCACTGGCTGCCGTGCTACCCATAATCTTCCATTAAAGCCACCATCAGGGTAACCCACTGTGTGCCGTGCTACCCATAATCCTTCCATGAAGCACCATCAGAGTAACCCACTGTGTTGCCAGTGCTAACCCATAATAGTTCATAAAAGCACCATCAGAGTAACAACTGTCTGCCGTGCTTGCTTGCTACCATAATCCTTCCATATAAAGCACCATCAGCGTGAACCCCTGTGTTGCCGTGCTACCATAATCCTTCCATAAAGCACCTTAGAGAGAACCCACTGTCTGCCGTGCTACCCATAATCTTCATAAGCACCTTCAGAGTAACCCATGTGTTGCCATGGCTACCATAATGCCGCCATAAGCACCACCATCGTAACCCACTGTGTGCCATGCCTACCCATTATCCTCCATAAAGACACCATCACGGTACACCACTGTGTTGCCATGCTACCAATAATCTTCCATAAAGCACCATAAGAGGAGTAAACCCACTGTGTGCATGCTACCCATAATCCTCAATAAAAGCCCAACCACCAGAGTAACCCACTGTGTGCCATGCTACCAAGAATCCTGCCATAAAGCACCTTCAGAGAATCCCACTGTGTGCCATGCTAACCATATCCGTCCATAAAGCACCAACCAAGTAACCACTGTGTGCGCGTTGCTACCCATAATCCTTCCATAAGCACACATAGTAACCCACTTGTGCTGATAACACATAATCCTTCCATAAAGCAACCAACCAGAGTAACCCACTGTGTGCCATTTGCTACCCAGCATCCTCCCATAAAGCACCTTCGAGTAGAACCCACTGTGTTGCCATGCTACCCATAATCCTTCCATAAAGCACCACCAGAGTAACCCACTGTGTGCCGTGCTGACCCATAATCCTTCCATAAAAGCACCAAAGAGTAACCCCACTGTGTGCCATGATAACCATAATCCTTCCCTAAAGCACCACATAGTAAACCCATTGCCATGCTACCCATAAATCCTTCCATTTTAAAGCACCATCAGAGTAAACCCACTGTCTGCGTGCTACCATAAATAATCCTTCCAATAAAGCACCCATCAGAGTAACCCACTGTGTGCCATGATACCGCATAACCTTCCATAAAGAACCATCAGAGTAACCCGCTGTGTGCCCACTGCTACACATTATCCTTCCATAAAGCACCAGCAGAGTACCCGCTGTGTGCCGTGCTACCCATATCCTTCAATAAAAGCACCATCAGAGTAAAACCGCTGTGTGCCGTGCTACCCATCATACCTCCTTAAACGCACCACCAGGTAACCCACTGTGTGCCGTGACTACCCATAATCCTTCCCATAACGCCCCACCAGAGTAACCCAACTGTGTGCCATGCTACCCATTAATCCTTCCCATAAAGCACCACCATAGTAACCCAATGTGTGCCCATGGTACCCATAATTCCTTCCTAAAGCACCATCAGAAGTAACCCACTGTCTGCCGGTGCTACCCATAATCCTTCCATAAAAAAGCACCATCAGAGTACCCCACTGTGTGCATGCTACCCATATAATACTTCCATAAAGAACCATTCAGAGTAACCCACTGTGTTGCCGTGCTACCCATAATCCTTCCATATAAAAGCACCATCAGAGTAACACGCTGTGTGCCGTGCTACCCATAATCCTTCCATTAAAGCACCTCAGAGTAAACCGTGTCTGCGTGCTACCAATAATCTTCCTTAAAAGCACCATCGAGACCCCACTCTGTTCCATGTACCCATATCCTTCCATAAAGCCTGCCGAGTAACCATGTCTGCCGTGCTACCCAGAACTCCTTCCATAAAGACACCATCAGAGTAACCCAAACTGTGGTGCCATGTTACCCATAATCCTTCCATAAAGCACCTTAAGAGGAACCCACTGTCTGCCGTGCTACCATAATCCTTCCATTAAAGACCATCAGAGTAACCCACTGTGTGCCGTTGCTCCCCAGAATCCTTCCATTAAAGCAACCTTCAGAGTTAACACTGTAGCCGTCTACCATAATCCTTCCGTAAAGCACCACCAGAGGAACCACTGTGTGCATGCTACCCAAATCCTTCCATAAAGCACCTTCAGAGACCACTGTGTGCATGCTACCCATAATCTTCCATATAAAGCCCCACCATAGTAAACCCACTGTGTGACCATTTGAACCCATAATCCTCCATAAAGCACCACCAGAGTAGTAAACCCATGTGTGCCATGCTACCCATATCCTCCATATAAAAGTCACTTCAGAGTAAACCACTTGTGTGCACATGATACCATAATCCCTTCCATAAAGCACCACCAGAGTAAACCCACTGTGTTTGCCGTGATACCCATCATCGTCCATAAAGCACCACAGAGTACCCACTGGTGCCATGCTACCCATAATCCTTCCATAAAAGGCACCACATAGTAACCACACTGTGTGCCATGCTTACCATAATCATCCATTAAAGCACCACCAGAGTACCACTGTGTGACAGGTGCTACCCATAATCCTTCCATAAAGCACCTTCAGAGTAACCCACTGGGTGCCTGTGCTACCATTAATCTTCCATATAAAGCACACCAGAGTAACCCACTGTGTGCAGTTGCTACCCATTATCCTTCCATAAAGCACCCACCAGAGTAACCCACTGTGCCATGTACCCATAAGCCTCCATAAAGCACACCACGTAAACCACTGTGTGCCATGCTACCCATAACCTTCCATAAAGCCACCTCAGAGTAACCCAATGTCTGCCGTGCTACCCATAATACTTCAATATAAAGCACCCCAGGTAACCAATGTGTGCCATTGGCTACCCATTTAATCCTTCCATAAAGCACCACCAGGAGTAACCCACTGTCTGCCATGCTACCAATAATCCTTCCATAAAGCACCATCAGAGGAAAGTAACCCCACTGTCTGCCGTGCTACCCATAATCCTCCATAAAGCACCATCAGAGTAAACCCACTGTGTGCGTGCTACCCATAATCCCCATTAAAAGCACCACCAGGAGTAACCACTGTGTTGCCATGCTACCCATAATCCTTCCATAAAGCACCATAAGAGTAACCCACTGTCTGCCGTGCTACCCATAATCATGCATAAAGCACCACCAGAGTACCACTGTTGCCATGCTACCCCATAAGCCTTCCATAAAGCCACTTCAGATAACCCACTGTCTGCGTGCTACCCATAATCCTTCCATAAGCACCACCAGAGTAACCCACTGTGTGCCATGTACCCATAATCTTCCATAAAGCACCATCGAGTAACCCCCTGTGTGCATGCTACCCATAATCATTCCAAACAAGCACCATAGAGTAACCCACTGTGGTTATGCCGTGTACCCATAATCTTCCATAAAGCCCCATCAGGAGTAAACCCACGTTGCCGTGCTACCATATCCTTCCATAAAGACCATCAGCAGCTAACCCCACTGTGTCAGGCTACCATAATCCTTCCATAAGCACCATCAGAGTAACCCACTGTGTGCATGCTACCCATAATCCTTCCATTAAAGCAACATCAAAGTAACCCAACTGTGTGCATGATACCCATATCCTTCCATAACGCACCACCAGAGTAACACCTGTGATGCCATGCTACCCAAATCCTTCCATAAACACCCCCAGAGAACCCCACGTGGGCCATGTACCCAATAATCTTCATAAAAGAACCATATCAGAGTAACCCACTTGTGCACAATTGCTTACCCATAATCCTTCCATTAAAGCACCATAGAGTAACCCCACTTTGCCATTGCTACCCATACTCCTTCCCATAAAGACCATCAGGAGAACCCACTGTGTGCCAGCGTGGGGGGGGGGGTACCCATAATTCCTGCCATTAAAAGCACCATCAGAGTAACCCACCGTGTGCCACTGTGGCCAAGCTACCCATATCCTTTCCAATAAAAGCACCATCAGAGTAAACCCACTGTGTGCCATGTTACCCATTAATCCTTCCATAAAGCACCATCAGAGTAACCCAGTGTGCCATGATACCAATAATCCTTCCATAAAGCACCATCAAGGAACCCACTGTGTGCCATGGCTACCCATAATCCTTCCAAAAGCACATCAGAGTAACCCACGTGTGCCATGCATACCCATAATCCTTCCATTAAAGCAACCATCATAGAAAACTCCCAATGTGTGGCCAGTGCCTACACATTAATCATTCCATAAAGGCACCCTCAGATAACCCACTGGGTGCCTTGCTACATTAATCCTTCCATAAAGCACCACAGAGTAAACACGTGTGCCATTGTGCTACCCATAATCCTTCCATAAAGCACATCGGAGTAAAAACCACTGTGTGCCATGCTCCCATAATCTTCCATAAAGGCACCATCAGAGTAACCACACTGATGTGCCCTGCTACCCATATCCTCATTAAAAAGCACCATCAGAGTCACCCCACTGTGTCCAGGCTACCCATAATCCTTCCATAAAGCACCATAGAGTAACCCACGGTGTGCCGTGTGTGACCCATAATCCTCCATAAAGCACCATCAGATAACCCCCCCCCCCCCCCCCCCCCCCCCCCACCACCCCCACCCAACTGTGTGCCATGTTACCCATAATCCTTCATTAAAGCACTCAGAGTAGTAACCCATGTGTGCCGTTGTACCCATAATCCTTACCATAAGCACATCAGAGAACCCACGTGTGCCATTGCTACCTATAATCTTCCCATAAAGCACATCAGAGTAAACCACTGTGTCCATGCTACCCATAATCCTTCCATTAAAGCACCATCAGAGTAACCAACGTGTGCCAGGCTACCCATATCCTTCCATAAAGCACCATCAGAGTCCACCCACTGTGTCCAGCTACCCATAATCCTTCAATAAGCACCATCAGAGAACCCACTGTGTGCCATGCTTACATAATCCTTCCATAAAGACACCATCAGAGTAACCCACTGTGTGCCATCTACCCATAAATCCTTCCATAAAGCAAACATGCAGAGTAACCCACTGTGTGCCATTGCTACCTAATCCTTCATTAAAGCACCATCGAGTAACCCACTGTGTGCCATGCTACCCATAATCCTTCATAAAGCACCTCAGAGTAACCCACTGTGTGCCATGCTACAAGAATCCTTCCATTAAAGCACCATCAGAGTAACCCAAATGTGAGACATGGCTACCCATAATCCTTCCATAAAGCACCATCATGGTTAACCCACTTGTGTGCCGTGCTACCCATTAATCTTCCATAAAGGCACCATCAGAGTCACCCATGTGGCCATGCTACCCATAATCCTTCCATAAAAGCACACCATAGTAAACCCCCGTGTGCCATGGTTACCATAATACTCCATAAAGCCACCTCAGGTAACCCAATGTGTGCCATTGCTACCCATAATCTCCATAAAGCCCATTCAGAGTTAACCCAATGGTGTGCCATTGATACCATAATCCTTCCATAAAGCACACATCAGAGGTAACCCACTGTGTGCCGTTTGACTTACCCATAATACTATCCATAAAGCCACCATCAGAGTCACCCACTCAGTGTGCCATGTTTACCATAATACCTTCCATAAAGCACCATCAGAGTAACCCACTGTGTGCCATGTTTAAACCATAATCCGTTTCCATAGCACCATCAGAGTACCCACTGTGTGCCATGCTACCAAATCCTTCCATAAAGCACCACCAGAGTAAACCACTGTGTTGCCTGCTACCCAAATCTTTTCCATTAAAGCACCATCATAGTAACCCACTGTGTTGCCATCCTACCATTAAAACCCTTCAATAAAGCGTGATCTGGTAAAAATTGGTGGCAGCGTGCATGGGGTCATACCATTAATTCTCCCTGTTGGTCTTGTATATGTTGTTCTCTGTATTAAGCTATGGAGGCTGCTAATGATAGTATGATTTAAATCCTCCTGTCTGGACATGCAGATTGAAATTCCCAATTAGACTCAGTAGATCTACAGGCCCATTGCAAAACTTATTTTTAAAGGGGAAGTCAGTTCAGTTGTAAAATACATAATGCTTTTCAGATAAAAGAGCGTATGATTAATTCCCAAGGACCTTAATCTGCCCCCATTAACATGGTGTCTGTGTTTAAATAAATGCAACCGAAAATACTGACATTCCTGTTTGCAGGACCCTAGTAGAAAAACGTTATGGTTTTGCCTTGACCCCAGCCCCGGGTTGATTCAGTGCTCAGTAGAGGCTAGAGATATGAGCGTGTTGTGTGACCCAACCAACAGCCCAATCAGTAGAAATGACTGTAGGAACATTACAATGTAGTGTGAGTCGGGGAAGAAGAAGGGCCGATAGAACCTGAAATGTTAGCCTCACTAATGTCAACAGCAGGGCCGCAAAGGGTTGAAATCAACTGATTGTTCATAATGGGAGGCGAGAATAGGTTAGAAAACTAATGAAGCATCACCACCAAACATAAACAATATAAAGAAATATTGGTCCTTTCAGAACTGTCCCTTTACCTGATCCATTCAGTGTCCTGTGCTCCGACGAACATAATTTCTATAATAATAAAAGGCAAAAGCCCTCACGCACTCAATCACTCACTCATCAATAAATTGTTCCAACTTGCCGTGGAGGCAGACGGCTTAATTTGGCAGGCTCATTCATTGCACCTTACTTACAAAAGTTAAGCAGGTTTTCGTTTAGAAATTCCACATGTAACGGTTGCGTATCGCACATTGCCTGAACGGTGAGTATATGACATTGCACCTGTAAACGGTGAGTATCGACATTGCACCTGTAACGGTGAGTATCTGGACATTGACACCTGTAACTGTGAGTACTGACATTGCACCGTACGGTGAGTATCTGACATTCACTGTAACGGTGAGTATCTGACATTCCACCGTAACGGGGAGTTATCGCATTCCACCTGTAACGGTGAGTATCTGGGACATTGCACATGTACGGTGAGTATCTGACATTGACCTGTAACGGTGAGTATCGACATGCAAGACTTATGGTTACCTAGCTTACAAGCGATACAAATCTATATGGTTGGTCCGATTCAACCAAATTTGGGATGCATATAATCCTTTAACAGTAAAAGGTTAAACAAAATATTTTTTAGGTGGGGTGAATGGGAGGGGGGAATAGAAAGTTTGAACTCCTGCCACACTAACGGCTGGAACGATTTTACCAAAATTTCAGGGGTGTGCGGGGATGGCTGAGGTGTAGGGAAGGGTTGGAGGGTGGACAGAGGAAATAGTGGGGGGTATGGGGGCGGACAGGGCGGGGTGGTGGGGGGTTATTTTCACCAAATTTCGTTCGTTAAATAAAAAATATTTTTTTTTGGGTGGGGGGAATGGGGGGGGATAGAATTGTGAAATCCTGCACACTAAACGGCTGGACCGATTTTTACCCAAATTCCGGGGTTTGGGGGACTGGCTGAGGTATGAATTACCTCTCGCTGCGAAGCGGGGTATTTTGCTAGTTTATTTCTAATAACACCCTAAGTGTGCGTCCCGTGTCGTGTGGTGTGTCTCTGCAGTTGCCTACGGACCCTCACCACTAGAGGGAGAGTCTCGAAGTTTCACTATTGGACTCACCACTAGAGGGGAGTCTATGCATTTCCTATTGATCACCAATAGAGGGTGAAACACAGGAAAACACCATAGAGGGGAAACATCAATTAACAGACTGCAGGTAAGGTTTGCTGGGACAGGGGCCCCTGGATTTTGGACAGTAGGGGCCCCTGGGATTTGGGACAGAGGGGGCATTGGATGTGGGGACAGATGGGGGCCTGATTGGTAGCAAGAGGGGGGGGCCTTGGTTGGTACAGGGGGGCCTTGGAATTTGGGACAGAGGGGCGTGGATTGGGACAGAGGGGGGGGCGGATTTGGACAGGTGGGGTTGGTTGATAACGAGAGGGGGGCCTTTGGGATTGGAAGAGGGGGCGCCGGATGGGGAGAGGGACCTGGATTTGGGACAGAGGAGGGGCCACTGGATTGTGGGACAGAGGGGGTCTTGGATTTGGGACCAGAGGGGGGGGGCTGTGGATTTGGGACAGAAGTGAGGGGGACCTGGATGTTGGGACAGATGGGGGCCTAGGAGTTTGGGACAGAGGGTTGTGCCTGGATTTGGGGACAGAGGAGGGGACCTGGATTTTGGGACAGAGGGAGGGGCCCTGGATTTGGACAGATGGGGGGGACTGGATTTGGGAACAGAGGGGGGGCCTTGGATTTGGACAGTAGGGGGGGGCCTGGATTTGGGACAGAGGGGGCGTGGATTTGGGACAGAGGGGGCCCTGGCCTTGGACAAGGAGGGGGACCCTGGCCTAAAGGGGTACCGGCTAATGAGGGACTCATGGATGGGAGGGAATATGGCTTGGGACACTAAGGAGGCACTCTGTGCTTCTAGCACCCGTTATTGTAGCGGGGCGTATGTTTTTCGAGTCAGCTATAAATGTGGCACTGTGCCATAGTGAATACTAATAGTGATTAAACCTAGCATGTTTTAGTTTGAACACACAGTGTGCCAGGTTGTGGGTCTCACTCTCAGACGCTGCAGGATTAATCCTATTTGGTTCCCTGGAAGCTGGGGCTGTCTGGAGTAACATTTAAAATTAATACATGTGTAAAGTTCTATATCCACGTATCCACACATAACATGACACACATAATATCCATGTGCACCCCCCCCCCAACCGGGCACGCTATTACTAGTAGTATAAATATAATATTTATTATTCATATACTTATAAGTGTACTCGTAAAGTATAGTATATATTGTTTTGGTAAAACTGTCGTGAAGTTAGTCGTCAGTGTATATGGTACAGAGACAGTAAAAATGTATTTCTATATATTATCTGTTTTAAATACCACTCAGTTATTATAAGGATAACAGTTACCCCTGCTGGTAAATTATAAGGATATAGAAAGTCACTGAGGAGTTTCTGGTTCTATAAGAAAGGTTACAAGGACACAGACTGAGTTATACAGGGAACCTTGGGTACCCACCAAGGTATCTCAAGGATAAGATCCCCTACTGTAAATTATAAGGATAGTTAAAGTCCCTAGAGTTGATGATTCTGTGTCTATATAAAGGTACAGGACAACAGACTGAGTTTATACAGGGACCTCTGGGATACCATCATGTTATTATAGGGAATAATTTGCATCCCCTATGTAAATTATAAGGATATTAGAAGTCATGAGGAGTATCTGTGTCCATTATAAGGTCAAAGGCCAGACTGAGTTATAAAATCGGGGAACTCGGGTATCCACTCATTATTATAAGGTATATGTTATCCCCTACTATACTGTAATTATAAGATTTAGAAGTCACTGAGAGTTCCGTTGTCCTATATAACGGTACAAGGACACAGACTGAGTTATACAGGGCAACTCTGGATCCACTCATGTATTATAAGGTGTAATTAACCCTACGTAAATTATAAATGTATTACGAATTCACTGGGAGTCTGTTTCTTATAATAAAGGTCAAGGACACGAACTGAGTTTATACAGGGAACTCTGGGTAACACTCCTGCATTATAGGGGATAATGTATCCCCTACTGTAAATTATAAGGATATTAGAAGCATGCGGAGTTCTGTGTCTATATAAAGGTACAAGGACCAGACTGATATACAAGGAACTCTGGGTACCACTCATGTATTATAAGGGATCTGTATCACCTACTGTAAATTATCAGGATATTAGAAGTCCTGAGGCAGTTACCTGTGTAATAAAGGTACAAGGAACACAGACTGCGTTACTCAGGGAACTCATGGGTACCACTCATGTTATTATAAGGGGACAATTATCCCCTCACTGTAAATATAAATTGGATACTTAGAAGTCACTGAGGGAGTTCGGGTGTTATATAAAGTAACAGGACAACAGACTGAGTTTATACAGGATCTGTGACCATCATGTTTTATAAGTGATAATGGTGGTATCCCCTACTGTAAATTATAAAGGATATTAGAAGTCACTGAGGAGTTCTGTGCCCATATAAGGTACAAGGACACATACTGAGTTATACAGGGGAACTCTGGGTACCACTCATGTATTATAAGGGGAGTGTATCCCACGTAAATATAGGATATTAGAATCACTGAGGAGTTCTGTGTCTATATGTAAGGTGCAAGGCTAAGTTATGACGAATATTGGTACCAGAACTAATCTCGGACTTGAAATTATTTAACTAAAGGGGGGTTGACGGGGTCAGTAAAGGTCTGTGTTTAGTGTACACACGCGATTCCTGTGTCCACAGTAAACAAACCAAACTACTATGTCCTCTACTGGGATACAAGGAATCACTCTGTGTACACTTTGCATTCACATCAACCACAATAGTGCAAACCAATAGGAATCACTGTGTGTACAGTCACTGCGCGAAACTTGGATGTACTGTCATCTAGTTACTTGGGCAACGTGTATGTACCATTTACTGTGGACCAACTTGTTAATGTACCATCACCTGTGGGCAACTTGTATGTACCAGTCACTGTGGAATCTCTATGTACCTAGTCACTGTTGGCATCTTGATATACCAGTCACTGTGGGCCATTGGTTATGTACCAGTCACTGGGGATCTTTCCAATCTTGTCATCCGTTAAGGCATCAATGTATTCAGTACACCACTGTGGGCATACGTATTCTGTACACAGTCACTGTGGCCATCTTCTATGTACCAGTCACGTGGCTTTCTATTACCCAGGTACTTATGTCCAGTCCCTGTTGGCATCCATATCCATGTGTATCCAGTAATCAGTTGTGGGCATCTGGTATGTACCACAGTCACGTGGCATCTCTCATGTACCAGTAACTATGGATCTGTTATGTACCAGGTCACTGTGGCATCTTTTTATGTACCATTCACTGTGGGCATTCGGTCATGTGCCAGTCACTGTGGGAATCTCTGATGCTACCATCACTGTGGCATCTTCTATGTACCAGTCAACTGTGGGCATCCGGTATGTTACCAGTGCATCGTGGGCATCTTCTATGTACCAGTCATGTGGGGCATACTTCTATATACCTCACTGTGGGATCTGGTATGTACCATCACTTGGGATCTTCTAATGTACCAGTCCCTGTCTAGGGTCCTTATTTTAACCAATCTCTGTTTGCCACATATATAATTACATCCTTACTTACGTACATATATATGGTTAGGTGTAGCCCTTCTAAGTTGAACGACCACTTTTAAATCCAGCCTTCCTAGTTCAGCAGTCACGCTAGATCAGTCATTATGGTAAGCATTTGTCTCTACAGGTCTCTATGGTAAGATGTCCCTCTTACAGGTTCTCTATGGTAAGTATGTCTCTACAGGTCTCTATGTAACTTGTCCTCTACAGGTCTATTATGGTAATATTGCTCTACAGGTCTCTATGGTAATATGGTCTCTACCGGTTCTATGGTAAGCGTTGTCTCTACAGGTCTCTATGGTATAAGTATTGTCTCTACAGGTATCTATGGTAAGCGTGGTCTCTACAGGTCTCTAGGTAAGCGTGGTTTCTTTACAGTCTCTATGGTAAGCGTGGTCTCTACAGGTCCTATGGTAAAGCGTGGTCTTTACAGTTCTCTATGGTAAGCGGTCTTACAGGTATCTGTATATTCTCACAGGTCTCTATGGTAAGTAGTGTCTCTACAGGTCTCTATGGTAAGAGGTCTTAACAGGTCCCCTCTAGGTAAGGTATTGGTTCTACAGGTTCTCTATGTAGAATTGCAGCGTACAGGGCATCTGGCTGCTTGAGTTTCTAAGGTCCTCTATTGAAGTATTGTCTCTACAGGATCTCTATGGTAAGCGTGGGTCTCTAGTGCAGGTCTCCTATGGTAAGGTACTTGTCTCTACAGATCTCTATGGTAAGCGTGGGTCCTAGACAGGTTCTATGGTAAGCGTGGTATTTACAGCTTAACGGGTTCAGGTCCTATGTAACGTTTCTTACAGGTTCTTCATTGTAAGTATTGTCTCTACAGGTCTCTATGGTAAGTATTGTCTCTACAGTGTCTCTATGGTAAGTATTGTCTCTACAGGTCTCTATGGTAAGTATTGTCTCTACAGGTCTCTATGGTAAGCGTTGTCTCTACAGGTCTCTATGGTAAGTATTGTCTCTACAGATCTCTATGGTAAGCGTGGTCTCTACAGGTCTCTATGGTAAGCATTGTAAGCTGCACCAGTTTGTACAATGCAGATGGGTAGATAGAGCTCAGGACTATAGGCTGATGCTGGTCATACAAAAGGCAGACATTAGTCTAGGTACACACACTAACGATCTTGCAGATCCTGTCTGTCACCTTTCATACATCTTTACTGTGTGTACCCACCATTAGATAGATTAGATGTTCGTCTATTGACAGATGTCTAATCTATTTAATGTCTAAAGCAGCTATATTGCAGACATCACTGGAGCACAGTACAGTAGAGCACTGTAGGTAGCCCTAAGGAGGTGTACGGACATCTATGCACAACCCTAGCACTGGGCCAACTTATCTATTCATTATTTTACCATAGGGAGATCAGAGGGAATCATGTGGTCAGTTTGTCATATTAATAACTTTACAACAAATGTATTAGAGAATCTTTATCACGGTCGGCATGAGGCATTGACAGGACCTTTCATGTCTTTGTTTTAGGGACCATCTATATATTCTGCATAATGTGGAGATTCAATCTTATATGGGTGACATCCATCCAATTGTTCTTTGTGGCAGCCAGCAGCACCCAATCCAGATATCGTGGTCGATACAAAGCCTCGGTTTTCTCTGACCTTACCCCAGCAGAAATAACATCTGTAAAGAACTTCCTGATGGACCAAGAAATCCTCAATTTGGCCCCTAAGGACGGCACGCTGAAACAAAACTCACTCTTGATGATGGAGCTTAATGTGCCAAAAAAACACCAAGTGCTAAACTTTCTGGATAAAGATGGTCCCAAACCCCAGAGAGAAGCTAAAGTGGTTATTGTATTTGCAGACCAGCCCAATCCTAACGTTACAGAATATATTGTTGGTCCCCTTCCCCATCCATATTATTTTAGAGCCCAGGTTTACAGGGGAAATAAAACCATTAGATTTGAGTCAAGACCAGTCACTAGCACCGAGTATCGTTTTATTCATGAAAAGCTGTTAGAGGTCATGATGGAGGTTAACCACATTCTTCTGGAGACCTCTGGGTATTCCTACAGCAACTGCACTGAACGTTGCCTTACCTTCACAGATGTTGCTCCTCGCGGACTGAAGTCTGGAGACCGGAGATCATGGTTTATAATGATTAAAGAAGTGGAAGGATATTTTCTTCACCCCATAGGCTTTGAGCTCTTGCTTGACCATCGTTCCCTTGACCCCAAGAAGTGGACTGTAGAAAAGCTCTGGTACAATGGGCAGTATTTTAATAAGGTGGAGGAGCTGGTTAGGAAATACGAGAGAAATGAACTGGAGAAGGTCCAGTTATCAGATGATACGGAGAATGATCTATTTTCCACTTTTATTCCCCGGGGTGAATACAAGACCAAGTCAAATGTACATGGCCCAAAAATATGTGAGCCTCAGGGCAAACGCTACCGAGTTTTAGGTAACTATGTGGAATATGCTGGGTGGAGTTTTGCTTATCGTTCAAGTACATCGGCAGGGATGCAAGTGTATGACCTACAATATAACAACGAAAGGATTGCTTACGAGATTAGCATCCAGGAGGCTATTGCCTTCTATAGTGGGGTTCCCCCATCTGCCATGCAAACCAAATCTATTGACTCTGGCTGGGGAATGGGAACAGTTGACTATGAGCTGGCAAAAGGCATTGATTGTCCTGAAGTTGCCACGTACCAGGATGTCTACCATTTCTATGATGCAGTCAAACCAATTCGCTACAGGAATGCTGTGTGCATCTTTGAGCTCCCAACCGCGGTGCCTTTACGAAGACATTTCGACAGCAACTACATGGGTGGCTACAACTTCTACGCAGGGTTAGAGAACCATGTTCTGGTTCTAAGGACAACTTCTACTGTATATAACTATGACTACATCTGGGACTTCATCTTCTACCAGAATGGGGTGGTGGAGGTAAAAGTTCACCCTACAGGCTACATCCAACCAGCTTTCCTCACACCAAATGGTCTGCTCTATGGTCACAAAGTCCAAAACAATATCTTAGGGAACCTACATACCCATCTGATCCACTACAAGGTTGACCTGGACATTGCAGGTAAGGTCACAGTACTCGTCCCTATTTATATATTAACAGGGCCATGCTATATATTAGTGGAAAACCATGCTACGGATGTACAGATTACTGTGGGGTTTTCACTAATTTTGCACTTGCCACACCATTTTCAAAACTTTTTGGAAACAGCGTGGCTTAAAAACAACGGTGCGCAAATCTTAACGCCTTTTCCAGGGCCGTTTCTAGTTATTTTAGTGCCCTAGGACCCCCCCTTCCTACCCCCCCAAAAAGGCCAGTCATACTACAGCTGGTTCCTTCCTACTGACACTGTCACTGCTGCTGTTCTTTATAGTGGGAACGCTTTACTATTTGGTGAGATCTGAGATGTTTAACCATTAACCCTTCAGTGCCAGCTGACTTCCCCATAGTATTGCCATTAACACTTTCAGGGCCAGCAGAGTATTACCATTAACCCTTCTTTATTAAAGGGCATGTCCACCCATGTTCAGTAGGTCTCCCTCCCCCAGCCCCAACCACTATAATAGATTTTACAGAAACTCCCCCGATCGGTACTTCTCTCTATCCTCCGGCGTACTGCCCGACCCTCTGCTTGTATGAAACTGCAAGCAGGGGGCCAGACCGGCAGCCGTGTCCGTGATTGGCTGAGAAGCAGCCAATCACGGGTGTGGCTGACAGCAGTGGAGAACGCCGGGGGAGAGAGGGAAGGTAGAGTTCGGGGGGGGGTTTTCTGGAAAATCTATTATAGCGGTTGGGGCTGGGGGAGGGAGACCTACTGTACCCCAAAAGGGTTACACACTAGGGGCAGGGAGGGGGGAGGGGTGCAGTGCGCATGGCAAAATTCTCCCGGAAGGGAGACAGGAGGCAGTCCTATATGGACTCTGCTATCCTCCTGGTGACCAGTTTTCTGGACTTTGGAAGGACATTACAGGAGAACCATTTAGAGCTGAGGTGTGAGGTAAGGATTTTATTACACTACATAGTGGGGCCAGTAGTGGGGGAAATTATAGTTTTGGGGCTGGACTAGCACTTCCCCAGAGTATTGCCATTAAAACTATCATTGCCAGCAGAGTATTACCTTTATTGATATACAGTATGTACCTGCTTTCCATGTCTCCTCCATTGAATTGTTCGCTTCTCACCTATTCTGAAGCTGGTCATACACATGTAATCCCACAGCATGTGTGCTGACAGATCACATTGGTATCTGATCACATTGGTATCTAATCACATTGGTATCTGTCGGCACACATGCTGTGGGAACAGCTCACACAGACCCGACCAACCCTTCATACGCGGTATGGTGATCGGGCGGCCGTGCGGCCATACACCACACGATCGTGTTGGCTCCCTCTACTTCAAGTAAAGGGAGACAATAACGACCAATGGAAATTTTCCATCATTCCCAATCGATTGGAGTGCCGACTATGGTCATTCGCCAGCACTCTGATCAGTCGGAAAAGCCTAAAAATGGCCCTGGCCTTTTCTATAGAGATGTACGGGGCCATTGCAAAAACAAAAATGTTACGTCTTACTTGACCAGGATTTCATGATGCAGTATGTATTGCGATAGAGTTTAAAGGATTGTGGGATTGCCGTCAGGTAAGTTTCTGTACCAGCCCAAAACTAACTACATAAAACTGTAAGTTCAATGCAGAGTCGAGTAAATTATATATCCATGGGTTCTGGATAGAAATGCTGGGACATTCACATGGGTTGGACGAAATGGAGGAGTAGGACAATGGTCTTGTAGACATTTACAATGGGGGTATATGAATGGAGGATTAGGAACATGTCTTGTAGACATTACCATGGGGGTATATTAAAGTGGATGTGGGAGTAGACATGGTCCTTGTAAGACATTACAATGGGGGTAATGAATGGAGGAGTAGGACATGGTCGTTGTAGACATTTCCAATGGGGTATTTGAATTAGGAGTAGGACATGTCTTGTAGCCCTTCACTATGGGGGTGTATGAATGGGAGGAGTAGGCACTGATCTGTATACATTCACAAGTGGGGGTATAATGAATGGAGGAGTAGGACATTTCTTGTAGACTCACAATGGGATGGGATAAATGGAGGAGAGGACATATCTTGTCAGACATTCACCAATTGGGGTGTAGGAATGGAGAGTAGGACATGGTCTTGTAGACCTTCACCATGGGGGTTATGAATGGAGGAATAGGACAGGTCTTGTAGCATTTACAATTGGGGTATATGAATGGAGGAGTAGGACATGGTTCCTTGTAGACATTCACATGGGGGGTAATATGACTGAGGAGTAGGACATGTTCTTGTAAGACATTCACAATGGGGGTTTATGAATGGAGGAATAGGACATGGTCTTGGAGACATTCACCATGGGGGTATATGAATGGAGGAGTAGGACATGGTCTTGTAGACATTCACAATGGGTTGGATGAATGAGGAATAGACCATGGTCTTTGTGACATTCCATGGGGTGTATGAAGGAGGAGTAGGAACATTGTCTTTGTAGACATTTACAATGGGTCGGGGTATATGATGAGGATTAGGACATGGTCTTGTAGGCATTCACAATGGGGGTATATTAATGGGAGGAGTATGACATGGTCTTTGAGGCATTTCAAATGGGGTTAGATGGGAGTCGGACATGGTCTGTAGACATGTCACATGGGGGTGTATGAAATGAGGAGTAGGACTGGTCTTTGTAGACATTAACACTGGGGGTGTTGAATGGAGGATATGACATTGTCTTGTAGACATTCACATGGGTTGGTTGGATGAATGGGGAGTGGACATGGTCTTGTATACATGCCACAATGGGGATGGTGATGGGGAGTATGACATGGTCTTTGTACATTCACAAGGGGGTGTATGTAATGGAGGAGTAGACATAGGATCTTTTAGGTCACTTCACAATGGGTAATCAATTAATGGGAGGAGTAGGACATGGGTCTTTGTAGACATTCACAATGGGGTTTGGATAAATAGAGAGTAGGACATGGTCTTGTAGCACATCCCAAGAATTGGATGAAGGTGGAGTAGGACTGTATGTATACATCACATTGGGTTGGATAATGGAGGAAGTTAGGACATTGTCCTCGTAGAGCATTCAAATGTATGGATGAATGTGGAGTAGGACATGGTCTTGTTGGCATTCAATGGTGTTGTATGTATGGAGGAGTAGGACATGGCTTGTAGAACATGCACAATGGGATTGTGATGATGGATAGTAGGACATGGTCTTGTATACATTCACAATGGGGGTGTCTGAATTGGAGGAATATGACTTGGTCTTGTAGACATTCACATGAGGTGGGATGAATTGAGGAGTGGACGTGGTCTTGTAGACATTCACATATGGGTTGTATGAATGGATGTAGTAGGATAGGGTCTTTGTAGACACACCATTCACACAGAGGGGTAGATTGAATGGAGGAATAGGACATGGTCTTGTCGACATTTCACCAATGGGGGTTGGATGAATGAGGAGTAGGACATGTCTTGTAGACATTCCCAATGGGTTGGATGATGGAGAGTAGAACCTGATCTTGTAGACATTCACAATGGGGGTGTATGAATGGAGTAGTGTGACATGGTCTTGTAACATTTACAAGTCGGGGTCTTGATGGAGGAGAAGGACTGGTCTTGTAGACATCACAATGGGGTTGTGAATGGAGGAGTAGGACATGCAATGGGGGTTGGATGAATTAAGGAGTAGGACATGTTCTTTTAGACATTGAAAATGGGGGTGTATGAATGGAGGAAGTAGACATGGTCTTGTAGATGATTCACATGTGTTGTATGAAATGGAGGAGTAGACTGGTGTTTGTAGACTTGACAGTGGGGGTGTAATGAATGTAGGATAGGACATGTTCTTTGTAGACATTCACAATGGGGGTGCATGAAATGGAGGATAGAACATGGTCCTATAGACATTCACATGCGGTTGGAGAATGGGAGGAATGGAGGAGTAGGACATGGTCCTTGTAGACAGCCACAATGGGGATTGGAGAATGGAGGAGTAGGACATGGTCTTGTAGACTCCCAAATGTGGTTGTACGAAGGGAGGATAGGACATGGTCCTTGTAGACATTCACAATGGGGTTGGATTAAGGGAGGAGTAGAACATGGTCTTTAGACATTCACAATGGGGGGTATGAATGTAGGATAGGACATGGTCTTGTATACATCCCAATGGGATTGGATGATGGAGGAGTAGGACATGTCTTGTAGACATTCACACTGGGGTTGGTTGAATGGAGTAATAGGACATGGTCTTGTAGACATTTCACAATTGGATTTGGGGGGGATGATGGAGGATGTCGGACTGGTCTTTTAGACCTTCACAATGGGGTTTATGATAGAGAGTAGGAACATGGTCTTGTAGACATTCACCAATGGGGATGTATAATGGAGAAGTAGACATGGTCTTGTAGATATTCACAATAGGATTGGATAGTGGAGGAGTAGACAATGGTGCGTGTAACATTCAACTTGGGTTGGATAAAATGGAGAGTAGACATGGTCTTGTAGACAATTGACAATAGGGGTGTATGCCCTGGAGGATTGAGGACATGGTCTGTAGACATTCCAATGGGATTGGATGAATGGAGGAGTTAGGACATGGTCCCTTGTAGACATTCCAATGGGGTGTATGATGGAGGAATGGACTTGGTCCTTGTAGACTTCACATGGATGTGGATGATTGAAGGAGTGGGACGGTTCTTGTAGACATCACAATCTGGGTGTTGATGAATGGGGAGTCGGATATGGTCTTGTAGCTGTCACAATGGGGGTAATGAATGGAGGAATAGGAACATGGTCCCTTTTAGACCATTTCACAATGGGGTTGGATGATGGAGGAGAAGGACATGGTCCATGTAGACATTCACATGGGGTTGATGATGGAGGAGTAGAACATGACTTGGAGAGACATTCACATGGGGGTGTATGATGATGAGTAGGACATGGTCTTGTGACTTTTACAATGGGGGTATGATGAATGGAGGAGAAGGACCTGGTCTTGTAGACCATTCAATGGGGTTTGGATTGAATGGCGGAGTAGGACAATACAATGGGGTTGGATGAATTAAGGATAGACATGTTCCTTTAAGACATTGAAAATGGGGGTGTATGAATGTAGGAGTAGGACGGGTCTTGTAGAATCCAACAATGAGGTTGGATGCAATGGAGGAGTTGACATGTGTTTGTAGACATTGACAGTGGGGGTGTAATGAAATGTAGGATTAGGACATGGTCTTTGTAACATTAACAATGGGGTGTAATGCATGGAGGAGTAGGACATGTCTTGTAGACATTCACAATGGGGTTGGTTGTATTAATGGAGAGTAGGACATGTTTGTAGACCATTCACAATGTGGATGGATGAATGGATTAGTAGGAACATGGTCTTGTAGACCATTCACAATGGGGTTGTATGAATGGAGGAGTAGGAACATGGTCTTTTTAGGCATTCACAATGGGGTAATATGAAGGAGGATAGAACATGTCTTGTAAACATTCACAATGGGGGTGGATAACTAGAGGAGTAGGACATGGTCTGTAACATCCACCATGGTAATTGGATGATGGTGGAGTAGACATGGTATTGTAACATTCACAATTGGTTGGATGAATGGAGGATGGACATGGTCTTGTAGACATTCACAATGGGCATTGGATAATGGTGGGAGTAAGGAACATGGTCTTGTTGGCATTCACAATTGGGGGTTTGGATGTATGGAGGAGTAGGACCTGGGTTTGGACATTCACATGGGATTGGATATTAGAGTATGGACCTGGTCTTGTAGACATTCACAATGGGGGTGTATGAATGGAGGAATAGGACTTGTCTTGTAGACAATTCACACACTGGAGGTTGGATGAATTGAGGAGTGTGACGGGTCCTTGTGAAATTCACAATATGATGGGGTTTGATGATGGAGAGTAGGATATGGTCTTGTAGACATTCCAAGGGGGCACCATTGGGTGAGAATGGATGCATAGGGACATGGTCTGTATAACATTCACATGGGGTTGGATGAATGACACAGAGCGCCGCGGAGCCATCAGGAAGAAGCAACCGGCGAAACCACGCTGCCGGGCTACAACCATAAGCCTTCCATAAAGGCAACGGCAAGGAACCCACTGTGTGCCAGGCGACCCATAGACATATCCCTTCCATAAAGCACCACCATAGTAACCCCAATGTGTGCCATGCGCCCAGTATCCTTCCATAAAGCACCACATCATGGTCACCCCATGTGTGCCATGCTACCATAATCCTGGGCCCTACAAAAGGCACCATCCAAGTAACCCACTGTGTGCCATGCTACCCATAATCCTCCATAAAGCACGCACCAGAGGTAACCACGTGTGCCATGCTACCATAAGCCTTCCATAAAGCACCTTCAGATAACCCCACTGCTGTGCCATGCTACCCCTAATCCTTCGCCTACCCAGCCCACAAGAGCTAACCCACTGTGGTGCGCTGTGCTACCCATAATCCTTCCATCCAGCACCTACTTCACCAATAGTACACCCACTGTGTGCCTACCTTTGCTACCTCCCCATATGCCTGCCATAAAGCACCACCTTAGCTCGTAAACCCGAGCTGGTGTGGCCATGCTACCCATAATCCTTCCTATTAAAGCACCACCAGATTACCCACTGTGTGTCCAATGGCTACCATAATCCTTCATAAAGCCACCTTCAGAGTACCCACTGCGTGTCACGTGCTAACCCTAATCCTTTCCATAAGCACCACCAAGTACCCACTTTTGCCGGCTAACCTAATTTTCCCCCCTTACCATAAAGCCACCAGAGTAAACCCACGTTCCAGGCTAAACCCTAATCCGTCATAAAAGCACCCACCATGTAACCCACTGTGTTCCATGCTACCCAAATTCCTTCCATAAAGCACCTTCAGAGTAACCCCCCTGTCGCCGTGCTATGCCCAGTACATCCTTCCATAAAACACCACCAGTAAACCCACTGTGTGCCAATCTACCCATACTTCCTTCCATAAAGCACCACCAAGTAAACCCACTGTCTGCCATGCTAATACCACCCTAATCCTTCCATAAGCCCATCAGTAACCACTGTCTGCCGGCTCCCCAAAGCCGTCCAGAAAAGCACCATCAAGTACCCCCTGTGTGCCGTGTACCCATAATCCTTCCTAAGCACCACCAGATAAAACCCACTGGGTGCCATGCTCTACCCATAATCCTTCATAAAGCACCATCAGAGTAACCCACTGCTGTCTGCCGTTTAGCCCATATCTTCATACAGCACCACCAAGGCCCACTGTGTGCCATGCTACCCAGAATCCCTTCCATAAAGCACCTTCAGATAACCCACTGCTGCCGTGCTACCCCCATAATCCCTTCCATAACACCACCAGAGTAACCCACTGTGTTCATGCTCCCATATCCTTCCATAACTCACCATCAGAGTAACCCCCTGTGTGCATCTACCCATAATCCCCTTCCCATACCGCACCATCAAGTAACCCACTGTGTGCCTTGCTAACCACATATCCTTCCATAAAGCACCACGACCATCAGAGTAACCCACTGTGTCCGTGCTATCCCATAATCCTTCCCATACAGCACCATCAGAGTAACCCACTGTGTGCGCATTCTAACCCATAATTCCTTCCATAAAGCACCATCAGAGTAACCCACTTTGTGCCATGCTACCCATAATCTTCCATAAAGCCACCATCAGAGTAACCCCCACGTGTGCCTGCTAACCCATAATCCTTCATAAAGCACCACCAAGAGTAAACCCACTGTGGTGCCATGCTACCTCATAATCCTTCCTAAAGCACCACCGAGATACCCACTGTGTGCCATGCTACCCATATCTTCCATAAAGCACGATCATAGTAACCAACTGTGGTGCCATGCTTAGCCCATAATCCTTCCATAAAGCACCATAAGTAACCCTGTTGCCATCTACCCATAATCCCTGCCATAAAGCAACATCAGAGTAACCCACTGTGTGCCATGCTAAACCCATATCCCGTCCATAAAAGCACACAAGAACCCACTGTTGGGGCCATGCTACCCCTAATCCCTTCATAAAGCACCATCAATATCACCCACTGTGTGCCCTTCTATACCATAAGCCCTTCCATAAAGCACCATCAGCGTAACGCCCTGTGTGCCATGCTAACCCATAATCCTTCCATAAAGCAACCACCAATTAATCCCACTGTGTGCCATGCTAAACCGCATAATCCTTCCATAAGCACCATCAAGAGGTAAACCCACTGGTGTCCCTGCTACCCATAATCCTCATAAAGCACCAGTCAAGTAACCCACTTTGCCATGCTAACCCATACTCCTTCCATACAGCCCCCTCATAGTCACCACTGTGTCCATGCTACCCATAATCCTTCCATAAAGCACCTCGAGAGTAAACCCACTGTTTGCCCTGTTACCCATAATCTCCTTCCATAAAGCACCATCAGAGTAACCCTGTTTGCCATTGTTTACCCATAATCCGTCCATAAGCACCATCAGAGTAACCCACTGTGTGCCGTCTGCTAACTAACCCCTAAATCCTTCCATAAAGCACCATCAGAGTCCCCCGTGTGCCATTCTATACCCATATCCTTCCATAAAGCACCATCAGAGTACCCAACTGTGGTCCATGCTACCCTCATCCTTCCATAAAGCACCTCAGAGTAACCCACTGTGTCCATGCGACCCATAATCCTTCCATAAAAGCACCATCAGAGTCACCCACTGTGTCCAATCCTCACCCATAATCCTTCTAAAGCACCATCAGGTAACCACCCACTGTGGTGCCCATGCTACCCCATAATCCTTCCATAAAGCAACCATCAGAGTAACCCACTTTGTTGCCATGCCTGAAACCCATATCCTTCCATAAGCACCATCAAGTAACCCACGTGTGACATGCTACCACCCATAATCCTTCCATACAGCACCATCAGAGTCAACCCACGTGTGCCATGCCACCCATAATCCTCCATAAAGCACCATCAGAGTAACCCACTGTGTGCCATGCTACCTCATAATCCTTCCAAAAGCCCCATCAGAGTAAACCCACTGTGGCCATGCTACCCCCTAATCTGCCATAAAAGCCAACCATCGAGTAACCCACTTGTGAGCCATGCTACCCTAATCCTCCATAAAGCACCATCATGGTACCCACTTGTGTGCCGTGCTACCATAATCCTTCATAAAGCACCATCATAGTCCCCCTGTGTGCCATGCTAACCCATCATCCTTTTTCCATACATCACCACCATGCGTAACACCACCGTGTCCATGTTACCCCTAATCCTTCCATAAAGCACCATCAGAGTAACCCATGTGTGCCCATGCTAACCCATAATCCTTCCATAATAAAGCACATCAAGTAACCCCTCTGGTGCCATGCTAAAACCCCCTAATCCTTCCTAAAGCACCATCAGAGTAACCCACTGTGTGCCGTGCTAAAACCCTAATCCCGTCCATAAAGCACCATCAGAGTAACCCACTGTGTTGCCATGTTACCCTATCCTTCCATAAAGCACCATCAGAGTAACCCACTGGGTGCCATGTTACCCATATCTTCCATAAACACCATCAGAGTAACCCACTGTGTGCCCATGCTAACCCATAATCCTTCCATAAAGCAACCACCAAGACTAAACCACTGTGTGCCCTGCTACCCATATCTTTCCATAAAGCCCATCATAGTAACCCATTTGTGTGGCCAATGCTTACCCATAACCGTACATAAAGCAGTGATCTGGGTAAAAATTGGTGGCGAGCGTTGTGGTAATACCATTTATTCCTCCCACCCCGTTGTTCCCTCTGTATATTTTGTTCTCTGTATTAAGCTATGAGGCTTCTACTGATAGTAATTGAGTTTAAATCCTCCTGTCCTGGTACCTTCAGATGAAATTCCCCCAATTATGACTCATCTAATCTACCAGTCCCGATTTCTTGCCAAACTATTTTTACAGGGGAAGTCAGTGTAATACATTGCCCTTTTCATGATAAAGAGCAGTAATTGATTTCACCCAATGACCTTAATCTGCCCATTCAGCATTGTGTGTCTGTGTTAATAAATAAATGCAAACCGAAATCTGACTTCCTTGTTCGGACCCCTAGTAGAAACCGTTTATGGTTTGCGCCTTACCCAGCCCCTGGTTTGAGTCATTTTGCTATAGTAGATCGTGAGCGTGTGGTGACCCAACCAACAGCCAATCAGTAGAATGACTGTTAGGAACATTCCAGGTCGTTGTGGCATTCTGGGAAGAAGAAAGGCCGTTAGAACCTGAAATGTTAGCTCACTAATGGCAACAGCAGGTAACAAGCAAGGGTAGGAAATCAACTGATGTTCATAATGGGAGAGAGAATATGGAGAAATAACTAAGAAGGCATACACAAACTAACATCTACAATATTGGTCATTTCCACTTACACTGTCCCTTTAAACTGAGCCATTCCAGTGGTCCCTGTGCTCCCGACGTAACATAATCATCTATTACTAATAAACGGCAAAGCCCATCACTCACTAGCTCATCACTCACTCCTCAATAATTGTCCCCAACTTGCCGTGGCATGCAGAACGGCTTAAATCTTTGGCAGGCGCATGTCATCTGCACCTTTACTTACAAAAGTTAAGCAGGTTCTTCGTTTCGCCCATTCACCCTGTACGGGAGTATCTACATTGCACCTGTCACGGTGAGTATCTGCTTGCACCTGGTACGGTGAGTATCTGACATTGCAAACCGGTAACGGTGAGTATCTGACATTGCACCTGTAACTGTGAGTATCTGACTTGCACCTTTACCGTTGAGTATCTGACATTGCAACCTTTAACGGTGAGTATCCTGGACATTCCACCTGTAACGTGGAGTACTGACATTCCACCTTAACGGTGAGTATCTGACATTGCCAGCCTGTAAACGGTGGTATCTGACATTGGCACCTGGTAACGGTGAGTAATCGACATTTCACAGACGTTTTGTGGTTACCGTGGGTGGGGTTGCTTGTAAAGGGCTATACCAATCTTATAGTGGTGGGGTGGGTGGGTTCCGATTTCAACCATTTGGTTGCAATACTCTCCTTTACCATTAAAAGGTTAACCAATCTTTTTTTTAGGTGGGGGTGAATGGGGGGGGAATAGAATTTTGGAACGCCTGCACACTAACGGCTGGACCGATTTTTACCAAAATTTCAGTGTGTGTGTCGGGGACTAGGGCGAGGTGTAAGGGGAAGGGTTTGAGGGTGGACATAGAGAAATAGTGGGGGGTATGTGGGGGCCGGCAGGGAGGGGTGGTGGGGGTTATTTTCAGCACACCAAATTTTCTTCGTTAAATAAAAAATATTTTTTTTTTTTGGTGGGGGTGAATGGGGGGGGGGGGATAGAATTTTGAACTCCTGCACACTAACGATGGACCGATTGTTTACCAAAATTTCAGGGTGTTTGCGGACTGGCTGCGGTATTTGAAACATCTCCGCTGCGAAGCGCGGGTACTTTGCTAGTTTCTAATCAAAACCCTAATCTGTCGCGTCCCTGGTCCCGGGTGGTGTGTTTCTCTGCAGTTCCTACGGAACTCACCACTAGAGGGGAGAGTCTCTGCAGTTCCTATTGACTCACCACTAGAGGAAAGTCTCTGCAATTTTCCTATTGACTGCCCCGACTGATGGAGAGTCTCTGCAGTTTTCCTATTGACCTCACCACGAGGGAGAGTCTCTGCATTTCCTATTGACTCAGAACCACTATAGGGTGAAACACAGGAAACACAAGAGGAGAACATCAATTAAACGACTGCAGTATGTTTGCTTGGGAACCTGGGCCCCTGGATTTTGGCCGAGGGGCCCCTGGATTTGGGACAAGATGGGCCTTGGATTTGGACAGATGGGGGCCTGGATTTGGTAACAGAGGGGGGGGCTCTTTGTATTTTGTACAGAGGGGGGCCTTGGATTTGGGACAAGAGGGGGGGCCGTTTGATTTGGACAGAGGTGGGGGGCTTGGATTGGGGACAGAGGGGGGGCCTTGGATTGGGACAGAGGGGGCCCTGATTTGGGACAGAGGGGGACCTGGATTTTGGGACAGAGGAGGGGCCCTGGATTGGACAGAAGGGGTCCTGGATTGGGGACAGGGGGGGCTTTGGATTGGGTACAGAGGAGGGACCTGGATTTGGGACAGGGGGGCCCTGAATTTTGACAGAGGGGGGCCCTGGATTTGGACAGAGGAGGGGACCTGGCTTTGGGACAGAGGAGGGGCCCTGTATTTGGGACAGAGGGGGGGACTTGGATTTGGGGACAAGGGGGGCCTGATTTTGGACAGAGGGGGGGCCTTGGATTTGGGACAGAGGGGGAGGCTGGATTTGGACAGAGGTGGCCCGTGGCCTTGGGACAAGGGGGACTCTGCCTTGGGACACTAAGGGTACTCCTGGCCTTGGGACATTGAGGAGACTATGGCCTTGGGACACTAAAGGCACTCTGTGCTTCTAATACCCCGTTATTGTAGGCGGCTAAAATGTGTCTAGTCAGCTTACACTGTGGCACTTGCCATAGGACTACTAATAATATTACCCTAGCATGTTTAGTTTGAAACCACACGTGTGGCAGGGTGCCTGGGTCGACTCTCAGACCTGCAGGATTATCCTATTTGGTTCCCTGGAACGGGGGCTGTCTGAGTAACAGTTTAAAATATACCTGTTCCAGAGTCTATATCCACTGTAAATCACACATAACATTGCACACACCCTAATTTCCATTGTGCACCGACGTGCCACGCTACTTAACTAGTATAAATATAAAATTATTATTCATTATATTTGATACAGTTGTACTCGTAAGAGTATATATATATTGTTTATTGTAAACTGTGCGTGGAAGGTAGTCTTCAGGTATATGTACAGGAGACAGTAAAATGTATTCTACTAATCATTATCATCTGTTTAATAATACCACTCATGTATTAAAGGATAAGTTCTCCCCTAACTGTAAAATTAAAGGATATTAGAAGTCACGAGGAGTTCTGGCTATATACAAGGTACAACTGACACAGACTGAAGTTTACAGGAACCTGGGTACCACCACTGTATTATCAGGGATAATGTATCCCCGAACTGTAATTAATAAGGATATTAGAATTCACTGAGGAGTTCTGTGTCTATATAAAGTAAAGGACACAGACTGAGTTTATACAGAACTCTGGTACCACTCGACTCAATGTATTAATAATGATAATCCTCCCCTACTGTAAATTAGAAGTATTTAGAGGGTCTACTGAGGAGTTCTGTGTCCCATAAAAGTACCAGGACACAACTGAGTTCTTACGGAACTCTGGGACACTCATGTCTTTAAGGGATATGTATCCCCTACTTAAATTATAAGGATTTTAGAAGTCACTGAGGATTCCGTGTCTCTATAAAGTACAAGGACACAGACTGAGTTATACAGGGACTCTGGATAACACTCATGTATTAAAGGGATAATGTAACCCCTACTGTAAAATTATAAATGTATTAGAAGTCACTGAGAGGTCCTGTGTCTATATAAAGGTACAAGGACACAGACTGAGGTTATACAGGGAACTCTGGGTACCCACTCCTGTATTATAAGGGATAATGTTATCCCTACTGTTAAATATAAGGATATTAGAAGTCACTGATGAGTTCGTGTCTATATCAAGGTACAGTACACACTACTGAGTTATACAGGGAACTCGGGTACACCCGTATTATAATGGATAATGTAACCCCGACGTAATTATAGGATATTAAGAAGTCACTGCTGAGAGTTCTGTTTCTATCTAATGTACAAGGACCACAGACTGAGTTATAACAAGGAACTCTGGGGTACCACTCATGTAGTATAGGCTAATGTTATCCCCTACTAACTTATAAGGATATTAGAAGTCATCTTAGGATTCGAATGTGTCCATATAAAGGTACAAGACACAGACTGATTATAACAGGGAACTCTGGTACCACTCATGTATTATCAGGGATAATGTATCCCCTACTGTCTAATTATAAAGGATATTAGAAGTCACTTGTTAGTTTCTGTGTCTATATAAGTAGGTACAAAGGACACAGACTGAGTTATAACAGGGAACTCTGGTTACCACTCAATGTATTATAAAGGGACTAATGTCTCCCCCTACTGTAATTATAGGAATTTAGAAGTCACTTGAGATTCTGTGTCCATATAAGGTACAAGGACCAGACTGAGTTATACAGGAACTCTGGGTACCCACTCATGTATTTAAGGGATAGTGTATCCCCTACTGTCCAATTATAAGGATATTAGAAGTCACTGAGGAGTTCTGTGTCCTATATGAAGGTGCAAGTCTAAGTTAATACAAATACTCTGGGTACACTATAACTATCTCGACTTGAAAGTATTTAACTAAAGGTGGGTTGACTTGGTCATAAAGGTCTGTTTTAGTGTACAAACACAGCGATTCCTTGTGTCCAGGCACACCAACCTACTTTCTCTACTGGGTACAAGGAATCACTCTGTGTACACTGTGCAACCTTCACACCACGAATAGTGCCAACACCACCTAGGAATCACTGTGTGTCAGTCACTGCGAGAAACTTGTAGTACGAGTCATATCTAGTTCTTGGGCAACGTGTACGTACCATTTAATGTGGACAACTTGTATGTAAACCAGACTGTGGGCAACCTTGTATGTACACGGTCATCTGTGGGGAATCTCTATGTACCATTCACTGTGGGCATCTTCGATATACCAGTCACTGGCATCTTGTATGTAAACCAGTCACGTGTGGGCATCTTCTATGTCCAATCACTGTGGGCACCGGTATGGTACCATCAAATGTGGGCATCTCTATGTACCAGTCCCTGTGGGCATCTTCTATGTTACCAGTCACTGTGGTCATCTCATGTTACCAGTCACTGGTGGCAGCCATCCATTATGTACCGATTCACTGTTTGGCAGCCAGTATTACCAGTCACTTTGGGCCCTGGTAATTACCATTCAACCGTGGGCATCTTCTATGTAACCAGTAACTGTGGGCATCTGTATGTACCAGTCACTTGTGGGCAGCTTTTTATGTACCAGTGTCCCACTGTGGGCATGCGGTATGGCAGTCACTGTGGGAATCTTCTATGTACCAGTCCTGTTGTCCTCTTCTATGTGACCATTCACTGTGGTCATCCGGTATGTACCTATCACTGTGGGCATCTTCTGTGTAACCAGTCACTGTGGCATCTTCTATGTACCAGTCACTGTGGGCATCTGGTATGTAACCATTCACTGTGGGCATCTTCCTATTACGCAGTCACTGTTCAGGGTCACGTATTTTTACCAAGCTCTGTTTTGCCACATAAATTACCATCCCTTACTGTGACATCTATATGTTAGTCGGTTATCCCCTCTAATTGAACGAACCACTTTAAAAAAAATCACCTTCTAGGTCGCGTCCCCTGCTAGATCATCAGTATGGTAAGCATGCTCTAAGGTCTCTATGGTAAAGTATTGTCTCACAGGTCTCTATGGTAAGTATTTGTCCTCTACAGGTCTCTATGGAAGAGCGTTGTCTCTACGGTTCTAGGTAAGTATTTGTCTCTACAGTCCTAATGTAAGTATTGTCGTCGTCTCTACAGGTCTCGATGGTTAAGCGTTGTCTCTGCAGGTCCCTATGGTAATTATTGTCCCTTCTACAGGTTCTCTATGGTAACGTGGTCCTCTACCACATGTCTCTATGTAAAGCGTGGTCTTTACAAGTCCTCTATGGTAAGCGTGGTCTTCTACAGGTCTCTATGGTAAGCGTGGTCTTTACAGGTCTCTATGGTACGCGTGGTCTTATTTTACAGGTCTCTATGGTAAGTATTTTCTCTCCTTCTCTATGGTAAGTATTGCTCTACAGGTCTCCTATTGTAAGTATGGTCCTCTACAGGTGCCTCTAATGGTAAGTAATTGCTCTACAGGTCTCTATCGGTCAAAAGCGTTGTCTCTCAGGTCTCTATGGTTAAGTATTGTCTCTACACATAATCCTCTCTGGTAAGCGTGTTCTCTACAGGTCTCTATGGTAAGTATTGGTCTCTACAGATCTCCTATGGTAAGGCGTGGTCTCTCGGTCTCTATGGGTAAAAGCGTGGTCTTTACAGCTCTATGGTAAGCGTGGTCCTTTACAGGGTCCTATGGGTAGTATTGTCAGCTACAAGGTCTCTATGGTAAGTATTGTTCTCTACAGGTCTCTATTGTAAGTATTGTCTCTACACGGTCTCTATGTTAAGTATTGTCTCGACCAGGTCCTATGGTAAGCGTTGTCCTCTACAGGTCTCTTCTAATGGTAGTTTGTCTCTATACAGATCTACTATTGTAAGCGTGGTTTGTTACAGGATCTATGGTAAGCATTGTAGCTGCACCATTTTAATTTGTACAGATGCAGATTGGGTAGATAGAGCTCAGACTATAGCTGATGCTGGTCATACAAAAGCAGACATTAGTCTAAGGTACACACACTACGTCTTGTGCAGATCCTGTCGTCAACTTTCATACATCTTATGTGTGTACCCACCATTAGATAGATTAGAATGTCGTCCCTATGACATATGTCTAATCTATTTAATGTCTAAGCACTATAATTGCAGACAATCACTGGAGCACAGTAACAGTATGCAATTGTAGCTACCCTAAGGATGTAAACGGACATCTATTCACAACCCTAGCACTGGGCCAACTTAGCTATTCATTAGTTTACCATATGGAGATCAAGGGAACCAGTGTCAGTTTGTCATATTAATATTGTCTACAACTTTATCAACCAAAGGATTATAGAAATCTTATCACGTGTCGGCATGAGGCCATTTGACAGGACCTTTCATGTCTTTGTTTTTAGGGACCATCTATATATTCTGATAATGGGAGTTCAATCTTATTATGGGTGACATCCATCCCATTGTTCTTTGTGGCAGCCAGCCAGCACCAATCCAGATATGTGGTCGATACAAAGCCTCTCTGGTTTTCTCTGACCTTATCCCGCAGAAATACAACGTAAAGAATTCCTGATGGAACCACAAGAAATCCTCATTTGGCCCTAAGGACGGCAACTCTGAAACAGACTCACTCTTGATGATGGCGCGTTAAATGGGTGCCGAAAAAACACCAAGTGCAACTTTCTGGATAAAGATGGCCCAAACCCCAGAGAGAACTACGTTTTATTGTATTTTGCAGCCCAGCCCAATCCTAACGTTACAGAATATATTGTTGGTCCCCTTCCCACCCCATATATTTTAGACCAGGTTTATAGGGAAATAAAACCAGTAGATTTGAGTCCCAAGAACCAGTCCCACTAGCACCCCGCGTATCGTTTTATTCATGAAAAGCTGTTAGAGGTCCATGATGGAGGTTAACACATTCTTCTGGAGACCTCTGGGTATTCCTACAGCAACGACTGAACGTGCCTTAACCTTCACAGATGTTGCTCCTTCCTCGCGGACTTAATTCTGGAGACCGGAGAATCATGGTTTATAATGATTAAAGAGTGGAAGGATATTTCTTCACCCCATAGGCTTTGAGCTCTTGCTTGAAACCAGCGTTTCCCTTTGACCCCCAAGAAGGTGGACTTTAGAAAAGCTCTGGACAATGGGCAGATTTAATAACGTGGAGGAGCTGGTTAGAAATACGAGCGAAATGAACTGGATAAGGCGTTATCAGATGATCGGAGAATGATCTATTTCCACTTTTATTTCCCCGGGGTGATACAGACCCAGTCAAATGTACATGGCCCAAAAATTGTGAGCCTCAGTGCAAACGCTACCGAGTTTTAGGTAACTATGTGGAATATGCTTGGTGGAGTTTTGCTTAATCGTCAAGTACATCGCAGGGATGCAAGTGATGACCTACAATCTAACAACGACGGATTGCTTACGATATTAGCATCAGGCTGCTATTGCCTTCTATAGTGGGGGTTTCCCCACTCTGCTGCCATGCAAACCAAATCTATTGACTCTGGCTGGGGAATGGTACCGGTTTGACTATGAGGCTGGCAAAGCATTGATTTGTCCTGAAGTTGCCACTACCAGGACTTCTACATTTCAATTATGCCGCACCAATTCGCTACCTGAAATGCTGTGTGCATCGTTTGCGCTCCCCAAACCGCGGTGCCCCTTTACGAAGACATTCGACAAGCACCCATGGGTGGCTCCAACTTCTACGCAGTGTTTAGATACCATGTTATGGTTCTAAGGACAACTCTACTGTATTAACTTGGACTACAATCTGGGACTTCATCTTCTACCAGAATGGGTGGTGGATGTAAAAAAGTTCACCCTACAGCACATCCACCACTTCCTCACACAAATGGTCGGCTCTATGGTCACACAAGTCCAAAACATCTCTTAGGAACCTCATACCCATCTGATCCACTACAAGGTTTGACGCTGGACATTGCAGGTAAGGTCCCGTACTCTTCCCTATTTAAAATATTTAACAGGGCATGCGTATATATTAATTATTGGAAAACATGCTACGGATGTACATATTACTGTGGGTTTTCACATAAAAACTAATTTTGCACTTGCCAGCACACCATTTGCAAAACTGTTTGGAATCATGCGTGCTTAAAAACAACGGTGCGCAAAATCTTAACGCCTTTTCCAGGGCCGTTTTCAGTATTTTAGTGCCCTAGGCCCCCCCTTCCTACCCCCCCAAAAGGTGCCATTCATACTAACAGCTGTTCCTATCCTACTGACAACTGTCACTGCTGCTGCTGTTCTTTAGAGGGGAACGCTTTTACTATTTGGTGAAGATCTGAGATGTTTAACAACCAGTAACCTTCAGTGCCAGCTGACTTCCCCATAGAATTGGCAAAATTAGAACACTTTCAGGGCCAGCAGATTAATTACCATTAACCCTTCTTTATTAAATGGGGCCATGTCCCCGGCCATGTCAGTAGGTCCCCTCCCCCAGCCCCAACCACATATAATAGAATTTTAACAGAACCTCCCCCTATCGGTACTTTCTCATCTATCCTCCTGCGTACTGGCCCGACCCTCCTGCTTGTATGAAAACTGCAAGCAGGGGGCAGACCGTCAGCCGTGTCCGTGATTGGCTGAGAAGCAGCCGAATGCCACGGGGCGTGGCGCCAAGCATGGATAACCCGGGGGAGAGAGGAAGTTAAGTAGAGTGCGGGGGGGGGGTTCTGGAAATCTATTATGGGTTGGGGCTGGGGGAGGGAAGACTACTGTTCCCTACCCCAAAAGGGTTACCACTTGGGGCAGGAGGGGGGAGGGTGCAGTGCGCATGGCAATAATTCCCCCGGAGGGAGACATGAGGCAGTCCTATATGGACTCTGCAAATATCCTCCTTGGTGACAAGTTTTTCTGTACTGTGGAGGACAGTCAGAAGAAACCATTTAGAGCTGGGTTGAGGTAAGGAATTTTATTACACTACATAGTGGGGCCATTAGTGGGGAAATTAATATTTTTTGGGGGCTGGACTAGCACTTCCCCAGAGTATTGCCATTAAAACTATCATTGCCGCGAGTATTAAACCTTTATTGATATACAGTATGACCTGCTTTCCATGTCTCCGTTCTCTCCTTGAATTGTTCGCTTCTCACCGTTCTAGCTGGTCCATACACATGTAATGCCCATTCCCCAGCATGTGTGCTTGACAGATCACATTGTATCTGGGTCGGCCACATGCTGTGGGAACAGCTCACACAGACCCGACCAACCCTTCATCACGCGGTATGGGGTATCGGACGGCCGTGCGTCCCATACACCACACGATCTGTTTGGCTCCCTCTACTTTCAGGAAGGGGACAATAACTACCAATGGAAATGTTCCACATTCCCCACTCGTATTGGAGTGCCGACTATGGTCCATTCGCGGCACTCTGATCAGCTCGGAAAGCCCAAATGGCCCTGGCCTTTTCTATAGAGATGTACGGGCCCTTGCAAAAACAACAATGTTACGTCTTACTTGACCAGGATTTCATGAATGCAGTATTATTGCGATGAGTTTAAGGATTGGGGGATTGCCGTCAGTAAGTTTTCTTACCAGCCCAAAACTAACTACATAAACTGTAATTTCAATGCCGAGTAAATTATATATCCATGGGTTCTGGATAGAAATGCTGGGACATTCACATGGGTTGGACGAAATGGAGGAGTAGGACAATGGTCTTGTAGACATTTACAATGGGGGTATATGAATGGAGGATTAGGAACATGTCTTGTAGACATTACCATGGGGGTATATTAAAGTGGATGTGGGAGTAGACATGGTCCTTGTAAGACATTACAATGGGGGTAATGAATGGAGGAGTAGGACATGGTCGTTGTAGACATTTCCAATGGGGTATTTGAATTAGGAGTAGGACATGTCTTGTAGCCCTTCACTATGGGGGTGTATGAATGGGAGGAGTAGGCACTGATCTGTATACATTCACAAGTGGGGGTATAATGAATGGAGGAGTAGGACATTTCTTGTAGACTCACAATGGGATGGGATAAATGGAGGAGAGGACATATCTTGTCAGACATTCACCAATTGGGGTGTAGGAATGGAGAGTAGGACATGGTCTTGTAGACCTTTACATGGGGGTATATGAAGGAGAGAATAGGACATGGTCTTTGTTAGCTCTTACAATTGGAGGTGCAAGAATGGAGGTAGTAGGAACATGGTCCTTATAACATTCACATGGTGGGAGGAGATAGATGAGGAGTAGGACATGTTCTTGTAAGACATCCACAATGGGTTATGAATGTGGAGGAGTAGGACATGGTCTTGGAGACATGCACCAATTGGGTATACGAAGGAGGATAGGACATGGTCCTTGTAGACATGTCACAATGGGGTTGGAGAATGAAGGGAGATAGAACATGGTCTTGTAGACATTCACATGGGGTGTATGAAGGGAGTAGGAACATTGTCTTTGAGACATTTCCACAATGGGTCGATTGGATGAGGATTAAGGACATGGTCTTGTAGCATTCACAATGGGGTTAGTTGAATGGAGGAGTATGGACATGGTCTTTGAGGATTCATACATGGGATTGATGATGGAGTAGGACATGGTCTGTAGTACATTCACAATGGGGGTGTATGAATCATGAGTAGGACTGGTCTTTGTAGAACATTAACACTGGGGATGTTGAATGGAGGAATAGACACTGTTCTTGTAGACTATTCAGGATTGATAAGTTGACATGGGCTTCACATGGGTTGGATGAATGGGGAGTGGACATGGTCTGTAACATCCACAATGGGGATTGGATAATGGGAGTAGGACATGGTCTCTGTAGATTGACAAGAGGGTGTATGTAATGGAGGAGTAGACATGGATCTTTGTAGGCATTCACATGTTGACAATGGGGATAGATAATGGTGGACCTAGACTGGGTTGTAGACATTCACAATGGGGTTTGGATAAATAGAGAGTAGGACATGGTCTTGTAGCACATCCCAAGAATTGGATGAAGGTGGAGTAGGACTGTATGTATACATCACATTGGGTTGGATAATGGAGGAAGTTAGGACATTGTCCTCGTAGAGCATTCAAATGTATGGATGAATGTGGAGTAGGACATGGTCTTGTTGGCATTCAATGGTGTTGTATGTATGGAGGAGTAGGACATGGCTTGTAGAACATGCACAATGGGATTGTGATGATGGAGAGTAGGACATGGTCTTGTAGACATTCACAATGGGGGTGTATGAATGGAGGAATAGGACTTGGTCTTGTAGACATTCACAATGGAGGTGGATGAATTGAGGAGTGGGACGTGGTCTTGTAGACATTCACATATGGGTTGTATGAATGGATGTAGTAGGATAGGGTCTTGTAGACACACCATTCACACAGAGGGGTAGATTGAATGGAGGAATAGGACATGGTCTTGTCGACATTTCACCAATGGGGGTTGGATGAATGAGGAGTAGGACATGTCTTGTAGACATTCACAATGGGTTGGATGATGGAGAGTAGAACCTGATCTTGTAGACATTCACAATGGGGGTGTATGAATGGAGGAGTAGGACATGGTCTTGTAGACATTTACAATGGGGGTATATGAATGGAGGAGAAGGACATGGTCTTGTAGACATTCACAATGGGGTTGGATGAATGGAGGAGTAGGACATACAATGGGGTTGGATGAATTAAGGAGTAGGACATTGTCTTTAAGACATTGAAAATGGGGGTGTATGAATGGAGGAGTAGGACATGGTCTTGTAGATATTCACAATGAGGTTGGATGAATGGAGGAGTAGGACATGGTGTTGTAGACATTGACAGTGGGGGTGTATGAATGGAGGAGTAGGACATGGTCTTGTAGACATTCACAACAGAGCGCCGCGGAGCCATCAGGAAGAAGCAACCGGCGAAACCACGCTGCCGGGCTACAACCATAAGCCTTCCATAAAGGCAACGGCAAGGAACCCACTGTGTGCCAGGCGACCCATAGACATATCCCTTCCATAAAGCACCACCATAGTAACCCCAATGTGTGCCATGCGCCCAGTATCCTTCCATAAAGCACCACATCATGGTCACCCCATGTGTGCCATGCTACCATAATCCTGGGCCCTACAAAAGGCACCATCCAAGTAACCCACTGTGTGCCATGCTACCCATAATCCTCCATAAAGCACGCACCAGAGGTAACCACGTGTGCCATGCTACCATAAGCCTTCCATAAAGCACCTTCAGATAACCCCACTGCTGTGCCATGCTACCCCTAATCCTTCGCCTACCCAGCCCACAAGAGCTAACCCACTGTGGTGCGCTGTGCTACCCATAATCCTTCCATCCAGCACCTACTTCACCAATAGTACACCCACTGTGTGCCTACCTTTGCTACCTCCCCATATGCCTGCCATAAAGCACCACCTTAGCTCGTAAACCCGAGCTGGTGTGGCCATGCTACCCATAATCCTTCCTATTAAAGCACCACCAGATTACCCACTGTGTGTCCAATGGCTACCATAATCCTTCATAAAGCCACCTTCAGAGTACCCACTGCGTGTCACGTGCTAACCCTAATCCTTTCCATAAGCACCACCAAGTACCCACTTTTGCCGGCTAACCTAATTTTCCCCCCTTACCATAAAGCCACCAGAGTAAACCCACGTTCCAGGCTAAACCCTAATCCGTCATAAAAGCACCCACCATGTAACCCACTGTGTTCCATGCTACCCAAATTCCTTCCATAAAGCACCTTCAGAGTAACCCCCCTGTCGCCGTGCTATGCCCAGTACATCCTTCCATAAAACACCACCAGTAAACCCACTGTGTGCCAATCTACCCATACTTCCTTCCATAAAGCACCACCAAGTAAACCCACTGTCTGCCATGCTAATACCACCCTAATCCTTCCATAAGCCCATCAGTAACCACTGTCTGCCGGCTCCCCAAAGCCGTCCAGAAAAGCACCATCAAGTACCCCCTGTGTGCCGTGTACCCATAATCCTTCCTAAGCACCACCAGATAAAACCCACTGGGTGCCATGCTCTACCCATAATCCTTCATAAAGCACCATCAGAGTAACCCACTGCTGTCTGCCGTTTAGCCCATATCTTCATACAGCACCACCAAGGCCCACTGTGTGCCATGCTACCCAGAATCCCTTCCATAAAGCACCTTCAGATAACCCACTGCTGCCGTGCTACCCCCATAATCCCTTCCATAACACCACCAGAGTAACCCACTGTGTTCATGCTCCCATATCCTTCCATAACTCACCATCAGAGTAACCCCCTGTGTGCATCTACCCATAATCCCCTTCCCATACCGCACCATCAAGTAACCCACTGTGTGCCTTGCTAACCACATATCCTTCCATAAAGCACCACGACCATCAGAGTAACCCACTGTGTCCGTGCTATCCCATAATCCTTCCCATACAGCACCATCAGAGTAACCCACTGTGTGCGCATTCTAACCCATAATTCCTTCCATAAAGCACCATCAGAGTAACCCACTTTGTGCCATGCTACCCATAATCTTCCATAAAGCCACCATCAGAGTAACCCCCACGTGTGCCTGCTAACCCATAATCCTTCATAAAGCACCACCAAGAGTAAACCCACTGTGGTGCCATGCTACCTCATAATCCTTCCTAAAGCACCACCGAGATACCCACTGTGTGCCATGCTACCCATATCTTCCATAAAGCACGATCATAGTAACCAACTGTGGTGCCATGCTTAGCCCATAATCCTTCCATAAAGCACCATAAGTAACCCTGTTGCCATCTACCCATAATCCCTGCCATAAAGCAACATCAGAGTAACCCACTGTGTGCCATGCTAAACCCATATCCCGTCCATAAAAGCACACAAGAACCCACTGTTGGGGCCATGCTACCCCTAATCCCTTCATAAAGCACCATCAATATCACCCACTGTGTGCCCTTCTATACCATAAGCCCTTCCATAAAGCACCATCAGCGTAACGCCCTGTGTGCCATGCTAACCCATAATCCTTCCATAAAGCAACCACCAATTAATCCCACTGTGTGCCATGCTAAACCGCATAATCCTTCCATAAGCACCATCAAGAGGTAAACCCACTGGTGTCCCTGCTACCCATAATCCTCATAAAGCACCAGTCAAGTAACCCACTTTGCCATGCTAACCCATACTCCTTCCATACAGCCCCCTCATAGTCACCACTGTGTCCATGCTACCCATAATCCTTCCATAAAGCACCTCGAGAGTAAACCCACTGTTTGCCCTGTTACCCATAATCTCCTTCCATAAAGCACCATCAGAGTAACCCTGTTTGCCATTGTTTACCCATAATCCGTCCATAAGCACCATCAGAGTAACCCACTGTGTGCCGTCTGCTAACTAACCCCTAAATCCTTCCATAAAGCACCATCAGAGTCCCCCGTGTGCCATTCTATACCCATATCCTTCCATAAAGCACCATCAGAGTACCCAACTGTGGTCCATGCTACCCTCATCCTTCCATAAAGCACCTCAGAGTAACCCACTGTGTCCATGCGACCCATAATCCTTCCATAAAAGCACCATCAGAGTCACCCACTGTGTCCAATCCTCACCCATAATCCTTCTAAAGCACCATCAGGTAACCACCCACTGTGGTGCCCATGCTACCCCATAATCCTTCCATAAAGCAACCATCAGAGTAACCCACTTTGTTGCCATGCCTGAAACCCATATCCTTCCATAAGCACCATCAAGTAACCCACGTGTGACATGCTACCACCCATAATCCTTCCATACAGCACCATCAGAGTCAACCCACGTGTGCCATGCCACCCATAATCCTCCATAAAGCACCATCAGAGTAACCCACTGTGTGCCATGCTACCTCATAATCCTTCCAAAAGCCCCATCAGAGTAAACCCACTGTGGCCATGCTACCCCCTAATCTGCCATAAAAGCCAACCATCGAGTAACCCACTTGTGAGCCATGCTACCCTAATCCTCCATAAAGCACCATCATGGTACCCACTTGTGTGCCGTGCTACCATAATCCTTCATAAAGCACCATCATAGTCCCCCTGTGTGCCATGCTAACCCATCATCCTTTTTCCATACATCACCACCATGCGTAACACCACCGTGTCCATGTTACCCCTAATCCTTCCATAAAGCACCATCAGAGTAACCCATGTGTGCCCATGCTAACCCATAATCCTTCCATAATAAAGCACATCAAGTAACCCCTCTGGTGCCATGCTAAAACCCCCTAATCCTTCCTAAAGCACCATCAGAGTAACCCACTGTGTGCCGTGCTAAAACCCTAATCCCGTCCATAAAGCACCATCAGAGTAACCCACTGTGTTGCCATGTTACCCTATCCTTCCATAAAGCACCATCAGAGTAACCCACTGGGTGCCATGTTACCCATATCTTCCATAAACACCATCAGAGTAACCCACTGTGTGCCCATGCTAACCCATAATCCTTCCATAAAGCAACCACCAAGACTAAACCACTGTGTGCCCTGCTACCCATATCTTTCCATAAAGCCCATCATAGTAACCCATTTGTGTGGCCAATGCTTACCCATAACCGTACATAAAGCAGTGATCTGGGTAAAAATTGGTGGCGAGCGTTGTGGTAATACCATTTATTCCTCCCACCCCGTTGTTCCCTCTGTATATTTTGTTCTCTGTATTAAGCTATGAGGCTTCTACTGATAGTAATTGAGTTTAAATCCTCCTGTCCTGGTACCTTCAGATGAAATTCCCCCAATTATGACTCATCTAATCTACCAGTCCCGATTTCTTGCCAAACTATTTTTACAGGGGAAGTCAGTGTAATACATTGCCCTTTTCATGATAAAGAGCAGTAATTGATTTCACCCAATGACCTTAATCTGCCCATTCAGCATTGTGTGTCTGTGTTAATAAATAAATGCAAACCGAAATCTGACTTCCTTGTTCGGACCCCTAGTAGAAACCGTTTATGGTTTGCGCCTTACCCAGCCCCTGGTTTGAGTCATTTTGCTATAGTAGATCGTGAGCGTGTGGTGACCCAACCAACAGCCAATCAGTAGAATGACTGTTAGGAACATTCCAGGTCGTTGTGGCATTCTGGGAAGAAGAAAGGCCGTTAGAACCTGAAATGTTAGCTCACTAATGGCAACAGCAGGTAACAAGCAAGGGTAGGAAATCAACTGATGTTCATAATGGGAGAGAGAATATGGAGAAATAACTAAGAAGGCATACACAAACTAACATCTACAATATTGGTCATTTCCACTTACACTGTCCCTTTAAACTGAGCCATTCCAGTGGTCCCTGTGCTCCCGACGTAACATAATCATCTATTACTAATAAACGGCAAAGCCCATCACTCACTAGCTCATCACTCACTCCTCAATAATTGTCCCCAACTTGCCGTGGCATGCAGAACGGCTTAAATCTTTGGCAGGCGCATGTCATCTGCACCTTTACTTACAAAAGTTAAGCAGGTTCTTCGTTTCGCCCATTCACCCTGTACGGGAGTATCTACATTGCACCTGTCACGGTGAGTATCTGCTTGCACCTGGTACGGTGAGTATCTGACATTGCAAACCGGTAACGGTGAGTATCTGACATTGCACCTGTAACTGTGAGTATCTGACTTGCACCTTTACCGTTGAGTATCTGACATTGCAACCTTTAACGGTGAGTATCCTGGACATTCCACCTGTAACGTGGAGTACTGACATTCCACCTTAACGGTGAGTATCTGACATTGCCAGCCTGTAAACGGTGGTATCTGACATTGGCACCTGGTAACGGTGAGTAATCGACATTTCACAGACGTTTTGTGGTTACCGTGGGTGGGGTTGCTTGTAAAGGGCTATACCAATCTTATAGTGGTGGGGTGGGTGGGTTCCGATTTCAACCATTTGGTTGCAATACTCTCCTTTACCATTAAAAGGTTAACCAATCTTTTTTTTAGGTGGGGGTGAATGGGGGGGGAATAGAATTTTGGAACGCCTGCACACTAACGGCTGGACCGATTTTTACCAAAATTTCAGTGTGTGTGTCGGGGACTAGGGCGAGGTGTAAGGGGAAGGGTTTGAGGGTGGACATAGAGAAATAGTGGGGGGTATGTGGGGGCCGGCAGGGAGGGGTGGTGGGGGTTATTTTCAGCACACCAAATTTTCTTCGTTAAATAAAAAATATTTTTTTTTTTTGGTGGGGGTGAATGGGGGGGGGGGGATAGAATTTTGAACTCCTGCACACTAACGATGGACCGATTGTTTACCAAAATTTCAGGGTGTTTGCGGACTGGCTGCGGTATTTGAAACATCTCCGCTGCGAAGCGCGGGTACTTTGCTAGTTTCTAATCAAAACCCTAATCTGTCGCGTCCCTGGTCCCGGGTGGTGTGTTTCTCTGCAGTTCCTACGGAACTCACCACTAGAGGGGAGAGTCTCTGCAGTTCCTATTGACTCACCACTAGAGGAAAGTCTCTGCAATTTTCCTATTGACTGCCCCGACTGATGGAGAGTCTCTGCAGTTTTCCTATTGACCTCACCACGAGGGAGAGTCTCTGCATTTCCTATTGACTCAGAACCACTATAGGGTGAAACACAGGAAACACAAGAGGAGAACATCAATTAAACGACTGCAGTATGTTTGCTTGGGAACCTGGGCCCCTGGATTTTGGCCGAGGGGCCCCTGGATTTGGGACAAGATGGGCCTTGGATTTGGACAGATGGGGGCCTGGATTTGGTAACAGAGGGGGGGGCTCTTTGTATTTTGTACAGAGGGGGGCCTTGGATTTGGGACAAGAGGGGGGGCCGTTTGATTTGGACAGAGGTGGGGGGCTTGGATTGGGGACAGAGGGGGGGCCTTGGATTGGGACAGAGGGGGCCCTGATTTGGGACAGAGGGGGACCTGGATTTTGGGACAGAGGAGGGGCCCTGGATTGGACAGAAGGGGTCCTGGATTGGGGACAGGGGGGGCTTTGGATTGGGTACAGAGGAGGGACCTGGATTTGGGACAGGGGGGCCCTGAATTTTGACAGAGGGGGGCCCTGGATTTGGACAGAGGAGGGGACCTGGCTTTGGGACAGAGGAGGGGCCCTGTATTTGGGACAGAGGGGGGGACTTGGATTTGGGGACAAGGGGGGCCTGATTTTGGACAGAGGGGGGGCCTTGGATTTGGGACAGAGGGGGAGGCTGGATTTGGACAGAGGTGGCCCGTGGCCTTGGGACAAGGGGGACTCTGCCTTGGGACACTAAGGGTACTCCTGGCCTTGGGACATTGAGGAGACTATGGCCTTGGGACACTAAAGGCACTCTGTGCTTCTAATACCCCGTTATTGTAGGCGGCTAAAATGTGTCTAGTCAGCTTACACTGTGGCACTTGCCATAGGACTACTAATAATATTACCCTAGCATGTTTAGTTTGAAACCACACGTGTGGCAGGGTGCCTGGGTCGACTCTCAGACCTGCAGGATTATCCTATTTGGTTCCCTGGAACGGGGGCTGTCTGAGTAACAGTTTAAAATATACCTGTTCCAGAGTCTATATCCACTGTAAATCACACATAACATTGCACACACCCTAATTTCCATTGTGCACCGACGTGCCACGCTACTTAACTAGTATAAATATAAAATTATTATTCATTATATTTGATACAGTTGTACTCGTAAGAGTATATATATATTGTTTATTGTAAACTGTGCGTGGAAGGTAGTCTTCAGGTATATGTACAGGAGACAGTAAAATGTATTCTACTAATCATTATCATCTGTTTAATAATACCACTCATGTATTAAAGGATAAGTTCTCCCCTAACTGTAAAATTAAAGGATATTAGAAGTCACGAGGAGTTCTGGCTATATACAAGGTACAACTGACACAGACTGAAGTTTACAGGAACCTGGGTACCACCACTGTATTATCAGGGATAATGTATCCCCGAACTGTAATTAATAAGGATATTAGAATTCACTGAGGAGTTCTGTGTCTATATAAAGTAAAGGACACAGACTGAGTTTATACAGAACTCTGGTACCACTCGACTCAATGTATTAATAATGATAATCCTCCCCTACTGTAAATTAGAAGTATTTAGAGGGTCTACTGAGGAGTTCTGTGTCCCATAAAAGTACCAGGACACAACTGAGTTCTTACGGAACTCTGGGACACTCATGTCTTTAAGGGATATGTATCCCCTACTTAAATTATAAGGATTTTAGAAGTCACTGAGGATTCCGTGTCTCTATAAAGTACAAGGACACAGACTGAGTTATACAGGGACTCTGGATAACACTCATGTATTAAAGGGATAATGTAACCCCTACTGTAAAATTATAAATGTATTAGAAGTCACTGAGAGGTCCTGTGTCTATATAAAGGTACAAGGACACAGACTGAGGTTATACAGGGAACTCTGGGTACCCACTCCTGTATTATAAGGGATAATGTTATCCCTACTGTTAAATATAAGGATATTAGAAGTCACTGATGAGTTCGTGTCTATATCAAGGTACAGTACACACTACTGAGTTATACAGGGAACTCGGGTACACCCGTATTATAATGGATAATGTAACCCCGACGTAATTATAGGATATTAAGAAGTCACTGCTGAGAGTTCTGTTTCTATCTAATGTACAAGGACCACAGACTGAGTTATAACAAGGAACTCTGGGGTACCACTCATGTAGTATAGGCTAATGTTATCCCCTACTAACTTATAAGGATATTAGAAGTCATCTTAGGATTCGAATGTGTCCATATAAAGGTACAAGACACAGACTGATTATAACAGGGAACTCTGGTACCACTCATGTATTATCAGGGATAATGTATCCCCTACTGTCTAATTATAAAGGATATTAGAAGTCACTTGTTAGTTTCTGTGTCTATATAAGTAGGTACAAAGGACACAGACTGAGTTATAACAGGGAACTCTGGTTACCACTCAATGTATTATAAAGGGACTAATGTCTCCCCCTACTGTAATTATAGGAATTTAGAAGTCACTTGAGATTCTGTGTCCATATAAGGTACAAGGACCAGACTGAGTTATACAGGAACTCTGGGTACCCACTCATGTATTTAAGGGATAGTGTATCCCCTACTGTCCAATTATAAGGATATTAGAAGTCACTGAGGAGTTCTGTGTCCTATATGAAGGTGCAAGTCTAAGTTAATACAAATACTCTGGGTACACTATAACTATCTCGACTTGAAAGTATTTAACTAAAGGTGGGTTGACTTGGTCATAAAGGTCTGTTTTAGTGTACAAACACAGCGATTCCTTGTGTCCAGGCACACCAACCTACTTTCTCTACTGGGTACAAGGAATCACTCTGTGTACACTGTGCAACCTTCACACCACGAATAGTGCCAACACCACCTAGGAATCACTGTGTGTCAGTCACTGCGAGAAACTTGTAGTACGAGTCATATCTAGTTCTTGGGCAACGTGTACGTACCATTTAATGTGGACAACTTGTATGTAAACCAGACTGTGGGCAACCTTGTATGTACACGGTCATCTGTGGGGAATCTCTATGTACCATTCACTGTGGGCATCTTCGATATACCAGTCACTGGCATCTTGTATGTAAACCAGTCACGTGTGGGCATCTTCTATGTCCAATCACTGTGGGCACCGGTATGGTACCATCAAATGTGGGCATCTCTATGTACCAGTCCCTGTGGGCATCTTCTATGTTACCAGTCACTGTGGTCATCTCATGTTACCAGTCACTGGTGGCAGCCATCCATTATGTACCGATTCACTGTTTGGCAGCCAGTATTACCAGTCACTTTGGGCCCTGGTAATTACCATTCAACCGTGGGCATCTTCTATGTAACCAGTAACTGTGGGCATCTGTATGTACCAGTCACTTGTGGGCAGCTTTTTATGTACCAGTGTCCCACTGTGGGCATGCGGTATGGCAGTCACTGTGGGAATCTTCTATGTACCAGTCCTGTTGTCCTCTTCTATGTGACCATTCACTGTGGTCATCCGGTATGTACCTATCACTGTGGGCATCTTCTGTGTAACCAGTCACTGTGGCATCTTCTATGTACCAGTCACTGTGGGCATCTGGTATGTAACCATTCACTGTGGGCATCTTCCTATTACGCAGTCACTGTTCAGGGTCACGTATTTTTACCAAGCTCTGTTTTGCCACATAAATTACCATCCCTTACTGTGACATCTATATGTTAGTCGGTTATCCCCTCTAATTGAACGAACCACTTTAAAAAAAATCACCTTCTAGGTCGCGTCCCCTGCTAGATCATCAGTATGGTAAGCATGCTCTAAGGTCTCTATGGTAAAGTATTGTCTCACAGGTCTCTATGGTAAGTATTTGTCCTCTACAGGTCTCTATGGAAGAGCGTTGTCTCTACGGTTCTAGGTAAGTATTTGTCTCTACAGTCCTAATGTAAGTATTGTCGTCGTCTCTACAGGTCTCGATGGTTAAGCGTTGTCTCTGCAGGTCCCTATGGTAATTATTGTCCCTTCTACAGGTTCTCTATGGTAACGTGGTCCTCTACCACATGTCTCTATGTAAAGCGTGGTCTTTACAAGTCCTCTATGGTAAGCGTGGTCTTCTACAGGTCTCTATGGTAAGCGTGGTCTTTACAGGTCTCTATGGTACGCGTGGTCTTATTTTACAGGTCTCTATGGTAAGTATTTTCTCTCCTTCTCTATGGTAAGTATTGCTCTACAGGTCTCCTATTGTAAGTATGGTCCTCTACAGGTGCCTCTAATGGTAAGTAATTGCTCTACAGGTCTCTATCGGTCAAAAGCGTTGTCTCTCAGGTCTCTATGGTTAAGTATTGTCTCTACACATAATCCTCTCTGGTAAGCGTGTTCTCTACAGGTCTCTATGGTAAGTATTGGTCTCTACAGATCTCCTATGGTAAGGCGTGGTCTCTCGGTCTCTATGGGTAAAAGCGTGGTCTTTACAGCTCTATGGTAAGCGTGGTCCTTTACAGGGTCCTATGGGTAGTATTGTCAGCTACAAGGTCTCTATGGTAAGTATTGTTCTCTACAGGTCTCTATTGTAAGTATTGTCTCTACACGGTCTCTATGTTAAGTATTGTCTCGACCAGGTCCTATGGTAAGCGTTGTCCTCTACAGGTCTCTTCTAATGGTAGTTTGTCTCTATACAGATCTACTATTGTAAGCGTGGTTTGTTACAGGATCTATGGTAAGCATTGTAGCTGCACCATTTTAATTTGTACAGATGCAGATTGGGTAGATAGAGCTCAGACTATAGCTGATGCTGGTCATACAAAAGCAGACATTAGTCTAAGGTACACACACTACGTCTTGTGCAGATCCTGTCGTCAACTTTCATACATCTTATGTGTGTACCCACCATTAGATAGATTAGAATGTCGTCCCTATGACATATGTCTAATCTATTTAATGTCTAAGCACTATAATTGCAGACAATCACTGGAGCACAGTAACAGTATGCAATTGTAGCTACCCTAAGGATGTAAACGGACATCTATTCACAACCCTAGCACTGGGCCAACTTAGCTATTCATTAGTTTACCATATGGAGATCAAGGGAACCAGTGTCAGTTTGTCATATTAATATTGTCTACAACTTTATCAACCAAAGGATTATAGAAATCTTATCACGTGTCGGCATGAGGCCATTTGACAGGACCTTTCATGTCTTTGTTTTTAGGGACCATCTATATATTCTGATAATGGGAGTTCAATCTTATTATGGGTGACATCCATCCCATTGTTCTTTGTGGCAGCCAGCCAGCACCAATCCAGATATGTGGTCGATACAAAGCCTCTCTGGTTTTCTCTGACCTTATCCCGCAGAAATACAACGTAAAGAATTCCTGATGGAACCACAAGAAATCCTCATTTGGCCCTAAGGACGGCAACTCTGAAACAGACTCACTCTTGATGATGGCGCGTTAAATGGGTGCCGAAAAAACACCAAGTGCAACTTTCTGGATAAAGATGGCCCAAACCCCAGAGAGAACTACGTTTTATTGTATTTTGCAGCCCAGCCCAATCCTAACGTTACAGAATATATTGTTGGTCCCCTTCCCACCCCATATATTTTAGACCAGGTTTATAGGGAAATAAAACCAGTAGATTTGAGTCCCAAGAACCAGTCCCACTAGCACCCCGCGTATCGTTTTATTCATGAAAAGCTGTTAGAGGTCCATGATGGAGGTTAACACATTCTTCTGGAGACCTCTGGGTATTCCTACAGCAACGACTGAACGTGCCTTAACCTTCACAGATGTTGCTCCTTCCTCGCGGACTTAATTCTGGAGACCGGAGAATCATGGTTTATAATGATTAAAGAGTGGAAGGATATTTCTTCACCCCATAGGCTTTGAGCTCTTGCTTGAAACCAGCGTTTCCCTTTGACCCCCAAGAAGGTGGACTTTAGAAAAGCTCTGGACAATGGGCAGATTTAATAACGTGGAGGAGCTGGTTAGAAATACGAGCGAAATGAACTGGATAAGGCGTTATCAGATGATCGGAGAATGATCTATTTCCACTTTTATTTCCCCGGGGTGATACAGACCCAGTCAAATGTACATGGCCCAAAAATTGTGAGCCTCAGTGCAAACGCTACCGAGTTTTAGGTAACTATGTGGAATATGCTTGGTGGAGTTTTGCTTAATCGTCAAGTACATCGCAGGGATGCAAGTGATGACCTACAATCTAACAACGACGGATTGCTTACGATATTAGCATCAGGCTGCTATTGCCTTCTATAGTGGGGGTTTCCCCACTCTGCTGCCATGCAAACCAAATCTATTGACTCTGGCTGGGGAATGGTACCGGTTTGACTATGAGGCTGGCAAAGCATTGATTTGTCCTGAAGTTGCCACTACCAGGACTTCTACATTTCAATTATGCCGCACCAATTCGCTACCTGAAATGCTGTGTGCATCGTTTGCGCTCCCCAAACCGCGGTGCCCCTTTACGAAGACATTCGACAAGCACCCATGGGTGGCTCCAACTTCTACGCAGTGTTTAGATACCATGTTATGGTTCTAAGGACAACTCTACTGTATTAACTTGGACTACAATCTGGGACTTCATCTTCTACCAGAATGGGTGGTGGATGTAAAAAAGTTCACCCTACAGCACATCCACCACTTCCTCACACAAATGGTCGGCTCTATGGTCACACAAGTCCAAAACATCTCTTAGGAACCTCATACCCATCTGATCCACTACAAGGTTTGACGCTGGACATTGCAGGTAAGGTCCCGTACTCTTCCCTATTTAAAATATTTAACAGGGCATGCGTATATATTAATTATTGGAAAACATGCTACGGATGTACATATTACTGTGGGTTTTCACATAAAAACTAATTTTGCACTTGCCAGCACACCATTTGCAAAACTGTTTGGAATCATGCGTGCTTAAAAACAACGGTGCGCAAAATCTTAACGCCTTTTCCAGGGCCGTTTTCAGTATTTTAGTGCCCTAGGCCCCCCCTTCCTACCCCCCCAAAAGGTGCCATTCATACTAACAGCTGTTCCTATCCTACTGACAACTGTCACTGCTGCTGCTGTTCTTTAGAGGGGAACGCTTTTACTATTTGGTGAAGATCTGAGATGTTTAACAACCAGTAACCTTCAGTGCCAGCTGACTTCCCCATAGAATTGGCAAAATTAGAACACTTTCAGGGCCAGCAGATTAATTACCATTAACCCTTCTTTATTAAATGGGGCCATGTCCCCGGCCATGTCAGTAGGTCCCCTCCCCCAGCCCCAACCACATATAATAGAATTTTAACAGAACCTCCCCCTATCGGTACTTTCTCATCTATCCTCCTGCGTACTGGCCCGACCCTCCTGCTTGTATGAAAACTGCAAGCAGGGGGCAGACCGTCAGCCGTGTCCGTGATTGGCTGAGAAGCAGCCGAATGCCACGGGGCGTGGCGCCAAGCATGGATAACCCGGGGGAGAGAGGAAGTTAAGTAGAGTGCGGGGGGGGGGTTCTGGAAATCTATTATGGGTTGGGGCTGGGGGAGGGAAGACTACTGTTCCCTACCCCAAAAGGGTTACCACTTGGGGCAGGAGGGGGGAGGGTGCAGTGCGCATGGCAATAATTCCCCCGGAGGGAGACATGAGGCAGTCCTATATGGACTCTGCAAATATCCTCCTTGGTGACAAGTTTTTCTGTACTGTGGAGGACAGTCAGAAGAAACCATTTAGAGCTGGGTTGAGGTAAGGAATTTTATTACACTACATAGTGGGGCCATTAGTGGGGAAATTAATATTTTTTGGGGGCTGGACTAGCACTTCCCCAGAGTATTGCCATTAAAACTATCATTGCCGCGAGTATTAAACCTTTATTGATATACAGTATGACCTGCTTTCCATGTCTCCGTTCTCTCCTTGAATTGTTCGCTTCTCACCGTTCTAGCTGGTCCATACACATGTAATGCCCATTCCCCAGCATGTGTGCTTGACAGATCACATTGTATCTGGGTCGGCCACATGCTGTGGGAACAGCTCACACAGACCCGACCAACCCTTCATCACGCGGTATGGGGTATCGGACGGCCGTGCGTCCCATACACCACACGATCTGTTTGGCTCCCTCTACTTTCAGGAAGGGGACAATAACTACCAATGGAAATGTTCCACATTCCCCACTCGTATTGGAGTGCCGACTATGGTCCATTCGCGGCACTCTGATCAGCTCGGAAAGCCCAAATGGCCCTGGCCTTTTCTATAGAGATGTACGGGCCCTTGCAAAAACAACAATGTTACGTCTTACTTGACCAGGATTTCATGAATGCAGTATTATTGCGATGAGTTTAAGGATTGGGGGATTGCCGTCAGTAAGTTTTCTTACCAGCCCAAAACTAACTACATAAACTGTAATTTCAATGCCGAGTAAATTATATATCCATGGGTTCTGGATAGAAATGCTGGGACATTCACATGGGTTGGACGAAATGGAGGAGTAGGACAATGGTCTTGTAGACATTTACAATGGGGGTATATGAATGGAGGATTAGGAACATGTCTTGTAGACATTACCATGGGGGTATATTAAAGTGGATGTGGGAGTAGACATGGTCCTTGTAAGACATTACAATGGGGGTAATGAATGGAGGAGTAGGACATGGTCGTTGTAGACATTTCCAATGGGGTATTTGAATTAGGAGTAGGACATGTCTTGTAGCCCTTCACTATGGGGGTGTATGAATGGGAGGAGTAGGCACTGATCTGTATACATTCACAAGTGGGGGTATAATGAATGGAGGAGTAGGACATTTCTTGTAGACTCACAATGGGATGGGATAAATGGAGGAGAGGACATATCTTGTCAGACATTCACCAATTGGGGTGTAGGAATGGAGAGTAGGACATGGTCTTGTAGACCTTCACCATGGGGGTTATGAATGGAGGAATAGGACAGGTCTTGTAGCATTTACAATTGGGGTATATGAATGGAGGAGTAGGACATGGTTCCTTGTAGACATTCACATGGGGGGTAATATGACTGAGGAGTAGGACATGTTCTTGTAAGACATTCACAATGGGGGTTTATGAATGGAGGAATAGGACATGGTCTTGGAGACATTCACCATGGGGGTATATGAATGGAGGAGTAGGACATGGTCTTGTAGACATTCACAATGGGTTGGATGAATGAGGAATAGACCATGGTCTTTGTGACATTCCATGGGGTGTATGAAGGAGGAGTAGGAACATTGTCTTTGTAGACATTTACAATGGGTCGGGGTATATGATGAGGATTAGGACATGGTCTTGTAGGCATTCACAATGGGGGTATATTAATGGGAGGAGTATGACATGGTCTTTGAGGCATTTCAAATGGGGTTAGATGGGAGTCGGACATGGTCTGTAGACATGTCACATGGGGGTGTATGAAATGAGGAGTAGGACTGGTCTTTGTAGACATTAACACTGGGGGTGTTGAATGGAGGATATGACATTGTCTTGTAGACATTCACATGGGTTGGTTGGATGAATGGGGAGTGGACATGGTCTTGTATACATGCCACAATGGGGATGGTGATGGGGAGTATGACATGGTCTTTGTACATTCACAAGGGGGTGTATGTAATGGAGGAGTAGACATAGGATCTTTTAGGTCACTTCACAATGGGTAATCAATTAATGGGAGGAGTAGGACATGGGTCTTTGTAGACATTCACAATGGGGTTTGGATAAATAGAGAGTAGGACATGGTCTTGTAGCACATCCCAAGAATTGGATGAAGGTGGAGTAGGACTGTATGTATACATCACATTGGGTTGGATAATGGAGGAAGTTAGGACATTGTCCTCGTAGAGCATTCAAATGTATGGATGAATGTGGAGTAGGACATGGTCTTGTTGGCATTCAATGGTGTTGTATGTATGGAGGAGTAGGACATGGCTTGTAGAACATGCACAATGGGATTGTGATGATGGATAGTAGGACATGGTCTTGTATACATTCACAATGGGGGTGTCTGAATTGGAGGAATATGACTTGGTCTTGTAGACATTCACATGAGGTGGGATGAATTGAGGAGTGGACGTGGTCTTGTAGACATTCACATATGGGTTGTATGAATGGATGTAGTAGGATAGGGTCTTTGTAGACACACCATTCACACAGAGGGGTAGATTGAATGGAGGAATAGGACATGGTCTTGTCGACATTTCACCAATGGGGGTTGGATGAATGAGGAGTAGGACATGTCTTGTAGACATTCCCAATGGGTTGGATGATGGAGAGTAGAACCTGATCTTGTAGACATTCACAATGGGGGTGTATGAATGGAGTAGTGTGACATGGTCTTGTAACATTTACAAGTCGGGGTCTTGATGGAGGAGAAGGACTGGTCTTGTAGACATCACAATGGGGTTGTGAATGGAGGAGTAGGACATGCAATGGGGGTTGGATGAATTAAGGAGTAGGACATGTTCTTTTAGACATTGAAAATGGGGGTGTATGAATGGAGGAAGTAGACATGGTCTTGTAGATGATTCACATGTGTTGTATGAAATGGAGGAGTAGACTGGTGTTTGTAGACATTGACAGTGGGGGTGTAATGAATGTAGGATAGGACATGTTCTTTGTAGACATTCACAATGGGGGTGCATGAATGGAGGAGTAGAACATGGTCCTATAGACATTCACAATGCGGTTGGATGAATGGAGGAATGGAGGAGTAGGACATGGTCTTGTAGACATCCACAATGGGATTGGATGAATGGAGGAGTAGGACATGGTCTTGTAGACATTCACAATGGGGGTGTACGAAACACAGAGCGCCGCGGAGCCATCAGGAAGAAGCAACCGGCGAAACCACGCTGCCGGGCTACAACCATAAGCCTTCCATAAAGGCAACGGCAAGGAACCCACTGTGTGCCAGGCGACCCATAGACATATCCCTTCCATAAAGCACCACCATAGTAACCCCAATGTGTGCCATGCGCCCAGTATCCTTCCATAAAGCACCACATCATGGTCACCCCATGTGTGCCATGCTACCATAATCCTGGGCCCTACAAAAGGCACCATCCAAGTAACCCACTGTGTGCCATGCTACCCATAATCCTCCATAAAGCACGCACCAGAGGTAACCACGTGTGCCATGCTACCATAAGCCTTCCATAAAGCACCTTCAGATAACCCCACTGCTGTGCCATGCTACCCCTAATCCTTCGCCTACCCAGCCCACAAGAGCTAACCCACTGTGGTGCGCTGTGCTACCCATAATCCTTCCATCCAGCACCTACTTCACCAATAGTACACCCACTGTGTGCCTACCTTTGCTACCTCCCCATATGCCTGCCATAAAGCACCACCTTAGCTCGTAAACCCGAGCTGGTGTGGCCATGCTACCCATAATCCTTCCTATTAAAGCACCACCAGATTACCCACTGTGTGTCCAATGGCTACCATAATCCTTCATAAAGCCACCTTCAGAGTACCCACTGCGTGTCACGTGCTAACCCTAATCCTTTCCATAAGCACCACCAAGTACCCACTTTTGCCGGCTAACCTAATTTTCCCCCCTTACCATAAAGCCACCAGAGTAAACCCACGTTCCAGGCTAAACCCTAATCCGTCATAAAAGCACCCACCATGTAACCCACTGTGTTCCATGCTACCCAAATTCCTTCCATAAAGCACCTTCAGAGTAACCCCCCTGTCGCCGTGCTATGCCCAGTACATCCTTCCATAAAACACCACCAGTAAACCCACTGTGTGCCAATCTACCCATACTTCCTTCCATAAAGCACCACCAAGTAAACCCACTGTCTGCCATGCTAATACCACCCTAATCCTTCCATAAGCCCATCAGTAACCACTGTCTGCCGGCTCCCCAAAGCCGTCCAGAAAAGCACCATCAAGTACCCCCTGTGTGCCGTGTACCCATAATCCTTCCTAAGCACCACCAGATAAAACCCACTGGGTGCCATGCTCTACCCATAATCCTTCATAAAGCACCATCAGAGTAACCCACTGCTGTCTGCCGTTTAGCCCATATCTTCATACAGCACCACCAAGGCCCACTGTGTGCCATGCTACCCAGAATCCCTTCCATAAAGCACCTTCAGATAACCCACTGCTGCCGTGCTACCCCCATAATCCCTTCCATAACACCACCAGAGTAACCCACTGTGTTCATGCTCCCATATCCTTCCATAACTCACCATCAGAGTAACCCCCTGTGTGCATCTACCCATAATCCCCTTCCCATACCGCACCATCAAGTAACCCACTGTGTGCCTTGCTAACCACATATCCTTCCATAAAGCACCACGACCATCAGAGTAACCCACTGTGTCCGTGCTATCCCATAATCCTTCCCATACAGCACCATCAGAGTAACCCACTGTGTGCGCATTCTAACCCATAATTCCTTCCATAAAGCACCATCAGAGTAACCCACTTTGTGCCATGCTACCCATAATCTTCCATAAAGCCACCATCAGAGTAACCCCCACGTGTGCCTGCTAACCCATAATCCTTCATAAAGCACCACCAAGAGTAAACCCACTGTGGTGCCATGCTACCTCATAATCCTTCCTAAAGCACCACCGAGATACCCACTGTGTGCCATGCTACCCATATCTTCCATAAAGCACGATCATAGTAACCAACTGTGGTGCCATGCTTAGCCCATAATCCTTCCATAAAGCACCATAAGTAACCCTGTTGCCATCTACCCATAATCCCTGCCATAAAGCAACATCAGAGTAACCCACTGTGTGCCATGCTAAACCCATATCCCGTCCATAAAAGCACACAAGAACCCACTGTTGGGGCCATGCTACCCCTAATCCCTTCATAAAGCACCATCAATATCACCCACTGTGTGCCCTTCTATACCATAAGCCCTTCCATAAAGCACCATCAGCGTAACGCCCTGTGTGCCATGCTAACCCATAATCCTTCCATAAAGCAACCACCAATTAATCCCACTGTGTGCCATGCTAAACCGCATAATCCTTCCATAAGCACCATCAAGAGGTAAACCCACTGGTGTCCCTGCTACCCATAATCCTCATAAAGCACCAGTCAAGTAACCCACTTTGCCATGCTAACCCATACTCCTTCCATACAGCCCCCTCATAGTCACCACTGTGTCCATGCTACCCATAATCCTTCCATAAAGCACCTCGAGAGTAAACCCACTGTTTGCCCTGTTACCCATAATCTCCTTCCATAAAGCACCATCAGAGTAACCCTGTTTGCCATTGTTTACCCATAATCCGTCCATAAGCACCATCAGAGTAACCCACTGTGTGCCGTCTGCTAACTAACCCCTAAATCCTTCCATAAAGCACCATCAGAGTCCCCCGTGTGCCATTCTATACCCATATCCTTCCATAAAGCACCATCAGAGTACCCAACTGTGGTCCATGCTACCCTCATCCTTCCATAAAGCACCTCAGAGTAACCCACTGTGTCCATGCGACCCATAATCCTTCCATAAAAGCACCATCAGAGTCACCCACTGTGTCCAATCCTCACCCATAATCCTTCTAAAGCACCATCAGGTAACCACCCACTGTGGTGCCCATGCTACCCCATAATCCTTCCATAAAGCAACCATCAGAGTAACCCACTTTGTTGCCATGCCTGAAACCCATATCCTTCCATAAGCACCATCAAGTAACCCACGTGTGACATGCTACCACCCATAATCCTTCCATACAGCACCATCAGAGTCAACCCACGTGTGCCATGCCACCCATAATCCTCCATAAAGCACCATCAGAGTAACCCACTGTGTGCCATGCTACCTCATAATCCTTCCAAAAGCCCCATCAGAGTAAACCCACTGTGGCCATGCTACCCCCTAATCTGCCATAAAAGCCAACCATCGAGTAACCCACTTGTGAGCCATGCTACCCTAATCCTCCATAAAGCACCATCATGGTACCCACTTGTGTGCCGTGCTACCATAATCCTTCATAAAGCACCATCATAGTCCCCCTGTGTGCCATGCTAACCCATCATCCTTTTTCCATACATCACCACCATGCGTAACACCACCGTGTCCATGTTACCCCTAATCCTTCCATAAAGCACCATCAGAGTAACCCATGTGTGCCCATGCTAACCCATAATCCTTCCATAATAAAGCACATCAAGTAACCCCTCTGGTGCCATGCTAAAACCCCCTAATCCTTCCTAAAGCACCATCAGAGTAACCCACTGTGTGCCGTGCTAAAACCCTAATCCCGTCCATAAAGCACCATCAGAGTAACCCACTGTGTTGCCATGTTACCCTATCCTTCCATAAAGCACCATCAGAGTAACCCACTGGGTGCCATGTTACCCATATCTTCCATAAACACCATCAGAGTAACCCACTGTGTGCCCATGCTAACCCATAATCCTTCCATAAAGCAACCACCAAGACTAAACCACTGTGTGCCCTGCTACCCATATCTTTCCATAAAGCCCATCATAGTAACCCATTTGTGTGGCCAATGCTTACCCATAACCGTACATAAAGCAGTGATCTGGGTAAAAATTGGTGGCGAGCGTTGTGGTAATACCATTTATTCCTCCCACCCCGTTGTTCCCTCTGTATATTTTGTTCTCTGTATTAAGCTATGAGGCTTCTACTGATAGTAATTGAGTTTAAATCCTCCTGTCCTGGTACCTTCAGATGAAATTCCCCCAATTATGACTCATCTAATCTACCAGTCCCGATTTCTTGCCAAACTATTTTTACAGGGGAAGTCAGTGTAATACATTGCCCTTTTCATGATAAAGAGCAGTAATTGATTTCACCCAATGACCTTAATCTGCCCATTCAGCATTGTGTGTCTGTGTTAATAAATAAATGCAAACCGAAATCTGACTTCCTTGTTCGGACCCCTAGTAGAAACCGTTTATGGTTTGCGCCTTACCCAGCCCCTGGTTTGAGTCATTTTGCTATAGTAGATCGTGAGCGTGTGGTGACCCAACCAACAGCCAATCAGTAGAATGACTGTTAGGAACATTCCAGGTCGTTGTGGCATTCTGGGAAGAAGAAAGGCCGTTAGAACCTGAAATGTTAGCTCACTAATGGCAACAGCAGGTAACAAGCAAGGGTAGGAAATCAACTGATGTTCATAATGGGAGAGAGAATATGGAGAAATAACTAAGAAGGCATACACAAACTAACATCTACAATATTGGTCATTTCCACTTACACTGTCCCTTTAAACTGAGCCATTCCAGTGGTCCCTGTGCTCCCGACGTAACATAATCATCTATTACTAATAAACGGCAAAGCCCATCACTCACTAGCTCATCACTCACTCCTCAATAATTGTCCCCAACTTGCCGTGGCATGCAGAACGGCTTAAATCTTTGGCAGGCGCATGTCATCTGCACCTTTACTTACAAAAGTTAAGCAGGTTCTTCGTTTCGCCCATTCACCCTGTACGGGAGTATCTACATTGCACCTGTCACGGTGAGTATCTGCTTGCACCTGGTACGGTGAGTATCTGACATTGCAAACCGGTAACGGTGAGTATCTGACATTGCACCTGTAACTGTGAGTATCTGACTTGCACCTTTACCGTTGAGTATCTGACATTGCAACCTTTAACGGTGAGTATCCTGGACATTCCACCTGTAACGTGGAGTACTGACATTCCACCTTAACGGTGAGTATCTGACATTGCCAGCCTGTAAACGGTGGTATCTGACATTGGCACCTGGTAACGGTGAGTAATCGACATTTCACAGACGTTTTGTGGTTACCGTGGGTGGGGTTGCTTGTAAAGGGCTATACCAATCTTATAGTGGTGGGGTGGGTGGGTTCCGATTTCAACCATTTGGTTGCAATACTCTCCTTTACCATTAAAAGGTTAACCAATCTTTTTTTTAGGTGGGGGTGAATGGGGGGGGAATAGAATTTTGGAACGCCTGCACACTAACGGCTGGACCGATTTTTACCAAAATTTCAGTGTGTGTGTCGGGGACTAGGGCGAGGTGTAAGGGGAAGGGTTTGAGGGTGGACATAGAGAAATAGTGGGGGGTATGTGGGGGCCGGCAGGGAGGGGTGGTGGGGGTTATTTTCAGCACACCAAATTTTCTTCGTTAAATAAAAAATATTTTTTTTTTTTGGTGGGGGTGAATGGGGGGGGGGGGATAGAATTTTGAACTCCTGCACACTAACGATGGACCGATTGTTTACCAAAATTTCAGGGTGTTTGCGGACTGGCTGCGGTATTTGAAACATCTCCGCTGCGAAGCGCGGGTACTTTGCTAGTTTCTAATCAAAACCCTAATCTGTCGCGTCCCTGGTCCCGGGTGGTGTGTTTCTCTGCAGTTCCTACGGAACTCACCACTAGAGGGGAGAGTCTCTGCAGTTCCTATTGACTCACCACTAGAGGAAAGTCTCTGCAATTTTCCTATTGACTGCCCCGACTGATGGAGAGTCTCTGCAGTTTTCCTATTGACCTCACCACGAGGGAGAGTCTCTGCATTTCCTATTGACTCAGAACCACTATAGGGTGAAACACAGGAAACACAAGAGGAGAACATCAATTAAACGACTGCAGTATGTTTGCTTGGGAACCTGGGCCCCTGGATTTTGGCCGAGGGGCCCCTGGATTTGGGACAAGATGGGCCTTGGATTTGGACAGATGGGGGCCTGGATTTGGTAACAGAGGGGGGGGCTCTTTGTATTTTGTACAGAGGGGGGCCTTGGATTTGGGACAAGAGGGGGGGCCGTTTGATTTGGACAGAGGTGGGGGGCTTGGATTGGGGACAGAGGGGGGGCCTTGGATTGGGACAGAGGGGGCCCTGATTTGGGACAGAGGGGGACCTGGATTTTGGGACAGAGGAGGGGCCCTGGATTGGACAGAAGGGGTCCTGGATTGGGGACAGGGGGGGCTTTGGATTGGGTACAGAGGAGGGACCTGGATTTGGGACAGGGGGGCCCTGAATTTTGACAGAGGGGGGCCCTGGATTTGGACAGAGGAGGGGACCTGGCTTTGGGACAGAGGAGGGGCCCTGTATTTGGGACAGAGGGGGGGACTTGGATTTGGGGACAAGGGGGGCCTGATTTTGGACAGAGGGGGGGCCTTGGATTTGGGACAGAGGGGGAGGCTGGATTTGGACAGAGGTGGCCCGTGGCCTTGGGACAAGGGGGACTCTGCCTTGGGACACTAAGGGTACTCCTGGCCTTGGGACATTGAGGAGACTATGGCCTTGGGACACTAAAGGCACTCTGTGCTTCTAATACCCCGTTATTGTAGGCGGCTAAAATGTGTCTAGTCAGCTTACACTGTGGCACTTGCCATAGGACTACTAATAATATTACCCTAGCATGTTTAGTTTGAAACCACACGTGTGGCAGGGTGCCTGGGTCGACTCTCAGACCTGCAGGATTATCCTATTTGGTTCCCTGGAACGGGGGCTGTCTGAGTAACAGTTTAAAATATACCTGTTCCAGAGTCTATATCCACTGTAAATCACACATAACATTGCACACACCCTAATTTCCATTGTGCACCGACGTGCCACGCTACTTAACTAGTATAAATATAAAATTATTATTCATTATATTTGATACAGTTGTACTCGTAAGAGTATATATATATTGTTTATTGTAAACTGTGCGTGGAAGGTAGTCTTCAGGTATATGTACAGGAGACAGTAAAATGTATTCTACTAATCATTATCATCTGTTTAATAATACCACTCATGTATTAAAGGATAAGTTCTCCCCTAACTGTAAAATTAAAGGATATTAGAAGTCACGAGGAGTTCTGGCTATATACAAGGTACAACTGACACAGACTGAAGTTTACAGGAACCTGGGTACCACCACTGTATTATCAGGGATAATGTATCCCCGAACTGTAATTAATAAGGATATTAGAATTCACTGAGGAGTTCTGTGTCTATATAAAGTAAAGGACACAGACTGAGTTTATACAGAACTCTGGTACCACTCGACTCAATGTATTAATAATGATAATCCTCCCCTACTGTAAATTAGAAGTATTTAGAGGGTCTACTGAGGAGTTCTGTGTCCCATAAAAGTACCAGGACACAACTGAGTTCTTACGGAACTCTGGGACACTCATGTCTTTAAGGGATATGTATCCCCTACTTAAATTATAAGGATTTTAGAAGTCACTGAGGATTCCGTGTCTCTATAAAGTACAAGGACACAGACTGAGTTATACAGGGACTCTGGATAACACTCATGTATTAAAGGGATAATGTAACCCCTACTGTAAAATTATAAATGTATTAGAAGTCACTGAGAGGTCCTGTGTCTATATAAAGGTACAAGGACACAGACTGAGGTTATACAGGGAACTCTGGGTACCCACTCCTGTATTATAAGGGATAATGTTATCCCTACTGTTAAATATAAGGATATTAGAAGTCACTGATGAGTTCGTGTCTATATCAAGGTACAGTACACACTACTGAGTTATACAGGGAACTCGGGTACACCCGTATTATAATGGATAATGTAACCCCGACGTAATTATAGGATATTAAGAAGTCACTGCTGAGAGTTCTGTTTCTATCTAATGTACAAGGACCACAGACTGAGTTATAACAAGGAACTCTGGGGTACCACTCATGTAGTATAGGCTAATGTTATCCCCTACTAACTTATAAGGATATTAGAAGTCATCTTAGGATTCGAATGTGTCCATATAAAGGTACAAGACACAGACTGATTATAACAGGGAACTCTGGTACCACTCATGTATTATCAGGGATAATGTATCCCCTACTGTCTAATTATAAAGGATATTAGAAGTCACTTGTTAGTTTCTGTGTCTATATAAGTAGGTACAAAGGACACAGACTGAGTTATAACAGGGAACTCTGGTTACCACTCAATGTATTATAAAGGGACTAATGTCTCCCCCTACTGTAATTATAGGAATTTAGAAGTCACTTGAGATTCTGTGTCCATATAAGGTACAAGGACCAGACTGAGTTATACAGGAACTCTGGGTACCCACTCATGTATTTAAGGGATAGTGTATCCCCTACTGTCCAATTATAAGGATATTAGAAGTCACTGAGGAGTTCTGTGTCCTATATGAAGGTGCAAGTCTAAGTTAATACAAATACTCTGGGTACACTATAACTATCTCGACTTGAAAGTATTTAACTAAAGGTGGGTTGACTTGGTCATAAAGGTCTGTTTTAGTGTACAAACACAGCGATTCCTTGTGTCCAGGCACACCAACCTACTTTCTCTACTGGGTACAAGGAATCACTCTGTGTACACTGTGCAACCTTCACACCACGAATAGTGCCAACACCACCTAGGAATCACTGTGTGTCAGTCACTGCGAGAAACTTGTAGTACGAGTCATATCTAGTTCTTGGGCAACGTGTACGTACCATTTAATGTGGACAACTTGTATGTAAACCAGACTGTGGGCAACCTTGTATGTACACGGTCATCTGTGGGGAATCTCTATGTACCATTCACTGTGGGCATCTTCGATATACCAGTCACTGGCATCTTGTATGTAAACCAGTCACGTGTGGGCATCTTCTATGTCCAATCACTGTGGGCACCGGTATGGTACCATCAAATGTGGGCATCTCTATGTACCAGTCCCTGTGGGCATCTTCTATGTTACCAGTCACTGTGGTCATCTCATGTTACCAGTCACTGGTGGCAGCCATCCATTATGTACCGATTCACTGTTTGGCAGCCAGTATTACCAGTCACTTTGGGCCCTGGTAATTACCATTCAACCGTGGGCATCTTCTATGTAACCAGTAACTGTGGGCATCTGTATGTACCAGTCACTTGTGGGCAGCTTTTTATGTACCAGTGTCCCACTGTGGGCATGCGGTATGGCAGTCACTGTGGGAATCTTCTATGTACCAGTCCTGTTGTCCTCTTCTATGTGACCATTCACTGTGGTCATCCGGTATGTACCTATCACTGTGGGCATCTTCTGTGTAACCAGTCACTGTGGCATCTTCTATGTACCAGTCACTGTGGGCATCTGGTATGTAACCATTCACTGTGGGCATCTTCCTATTACGCAGTCACTGTTCAGGGTCACGTATTTTTACCAAGCTCTGTTTTGCCACATAAATTACCATCCCTTACTGTGACATCTATATGTTAGTCGGTTATCCCCTCTAATTGAACGAACCACTTTAAAAAAAATCACCTTCTAGGTCGCGTCCCCTGCTAGATCATCAGTATGGTAAGCATGCTCTAAGGTCTCTATGGTAAAGTATTGTCTCACAGGTCTCTATGGTAAGTATTTGTCCTCTACAGGTCTCTATGGAAGAGCGTTGTCTCTACGGTTCTAGGTAAGTATTTGTCTCTACAGTCCTAATGTAAGTATTGTCGTCGTCTCTACAGGTCTCGATGGTTAAGCGTTGTCTCTGCAGGTCCCTATGGTAATTATTGTCCCTTCTACAGGTTCTCTATGGTAACGTGGTCCTCTACCACATGTCTCTATGTAAAGCGTGGTCTTTACAAGTCCTCTATGGTAAGCGTGGTCTTCTACAGGTCTCTATGGTAAGCGTGGTCTTTACAGGTCTCTATGGTACGCGTGGTCTTATTTTACAGGTCTCTATGGTAAGTATTTTCTCTCCTTCTCTATGGTAAGTATTGCTCTACAGGTCTCCTATTGTAAGTATGGTCCTCTACAGGTGCCTCTAATGGTAAGTAATTGCTCTACAGGTCTCTATCGGTCAAAAGCGTTGTCTCTCAGGTCTCTATGGTTAAGTATTGTCTCTACACATAATCCTCTCTGGTAAGCGTGTTCTCTACAGGTCTCTATGGTAAGTATTGGTCTCTACAGATCTCCTATGGTAAGGCGTGGTCTCTCGGTCTCTATGGGTAAAAGCGTGGTCTTTACAGCTCTATGGTAAGCGTGGTCCTTTACAGGGTCCTATGGGTAGTATTGTCAGCTACAAGGTCTCTATGGTAAGTATTGTTCTCTACAGGTCTCTATTGTAAGTATTGTCTCTACACGGTCTCTATGTTAAGTATTGTCTCGACCAGGTCCTATGGTAAGCGTTGTCCTCTACAGGTCTCTTCTAATGGTAGTTTGTCTCTATACAGATCTACTATTGTAAGCGTGGTTTGTTACAGGATCTATGGTAAGCATTGTAGCTGCACCATTTTAATTTGTACAGATGCAGATTGGGTAGATAGAGCTCAGACTATAGCTGATGCTGGTCATACAAAAGCAGACATTAGTCTAAGGTACACACACTACGTCTTGTGCAGATCCTGTCGTCAACTTTCATACATCTTATGTGTGTACCCACCATTAGATAGATTAGAATGTCGTCCCTATGACATATGTCTAATCTATTTAATGTCTAAGCACTATAATTGCAGACAATCACTGGAGCACAGTAACAGTATGCAATTGTAGCTACCCTAAGGATGTAAACGGACATCTATTCACAACCCTAGCACTGGGCCAACTTAGCTATTCATTAGTTTACCATATGGAGATCAAGGGAACCAGTGTCAGTTTGTCATATTAATATTGTCTACAACTTTATCAACCAAAGGATTATAGAAATCTTATCACGTGTCGGCATGAGGCCATTTGACAGGACCTTTCATGTCTTTGTTTTTAGGGACCATCTATATATTCTGATAATGGGAGTTCAATCTTATTATGGGTGACATCCATCCCATTGTTCTTTGTGGCAGCCAGCCAGCACCAATCCAGATATGTGGTCGATACAAAGCCTCTCTGGTTTTCTCTGACCTTATCCCGCAGAAATACAACGTAAAGAATTCCTGATGGAACCACAAGAAATCCTCATTTGGCCCTAAGGACGGCAACTCTGAAACAGACTCACTCTTGATGATGGCGCGTTAAATGGGTGCCGAAAAAACACCAAGTGCAACTTTCTGGATAAAGATGGCCCAAACCCCAGAGAGAACTACGTTTTATTGTATTTTGCAGCCCAGCCCAATCCTAACGTTACAGAATATATTGTTGGTCCCCTTCCCACCCCATATATTTTAGACCAGGTTTATAGGGAAATAAAACCAGTAGATTTGAGTCCCAAGAACCAGTCCCACTAGCACCCCGCGTATCGTTTTATTCATGAAAAGCTGTTAGAGGTCCATGATGGAGGTTAACACATTCTTCTGGAGACCTCTGGGTATTCCTACAGCAACGACTGAACGTGCCTTAACCTTCACAGATGTTGCTCCTTCCTCGCGGACTTAATTCTGGAGACCGGAGAATCATGGTTTATAATGATTAAAGAGTGGAAGGATATTTCTTCACCCCATAGGCTTTGAGCTCTTGCTTGAAACCAGCGTTTCCCTTTGACCCCCAAGAAGGTGGACTTTAGAAAAGCTCTGGACAATGGGCAGATTTAATAACGTGGAGGAGCTGGTTAGAAATACGAGCGAAATGAACTGGATAAGGCGTTATCAGATGATCGGAGAATGATCTATTTCCACTTTTATTTCCCCGGGGTGATACAGACCCAGTCAAATGTACATGGCCCAAAAATTGTGAGCCTCAGTGCAAACGCTACCGAGTTTTAGGTAACTATGTGGAATATGCTTGGTGGAGTTTTGCTTAATCGTCAAGTACATCGCAGGGATGCAAGTGATGACCTACAATCTAACAACGACGGATTGCTTACGATATTAGCATCAGGCTGCTATTGCCTTCTATAGTGGGGGTTTCCCCACTCTGCTGCCATGCAAACCAAATCTATTGACTCTGGCTGGGGAATGGTACCGGTTTGACTATGAGGCTGGCAAAGCATTGATTTGTCCTGAAGTTGCCACTACCAGGACTTCTACATTTCAATTATGCCGCACCAATTCGCTACCTGAAATGCTGTGTGCATCGTTTGCGCTCCCCAAACCGCGGTGCCCCTTTACGAAGACATTCGACAAGCACCCATGGGTGGCTCCAACTTCTACGCAGTGTTTAGATACCATGTTATGGTTCTAAGGACAACTCTACTGTATTAACTTGGACTACAATCTGGGACTTCATCTTCTACCAGAATGGGTGGTGGATGTAAAAAAGTTCACCCTACAGCACATCCACCACTTCCTCACACAAATGGTCGGCTCTATGGTCACACAAGTCCAAAACATCTCTTAGGAACCTCATACCCATCTGATCCACTACAAGGTTTGACGCTGGACATTGCAGGTAAGGTCCCGTACTCTTCCCTATTTAAAATATTTAACAGGGCATGCGTATATATTAATTATTGGAAAACATGCTACGGATGTACATATTACTGTGGGTTTTCACATAAAAACTAATTTTGCACTTGCCAGCACACCATTTGCAAAACTGTTTGGAATCATGCGTGCTTAAAAACAACGGTGCGCAAAATCTTAACGCCTTTTCCAGGGCCGTTTTCAGTATTTTAGTGCCCTAGGCCCCCCCTTCCTACCCCCCCAAAAGGTGCCATTCATACTAACAGCTGTTCCTATCCTACTGACAACTGTCACTGCTGCTGCTGTTCTTTAGAGGGGAACGCTTTTACTATTTGGTGAAGATCTGAGATGTTTAACAACCAGTAACCTTCAGTGCCAGCTGACTTCCCCATAGAATTGGCAAAATTAGAACACTTTCAGGGCCAGCAGATTAATTACCATTAACCCTTCTTTATTAAATGGGGCCATGTCCCCGGCCATGTCAGTAGGTCCCCTCCCCCAGCCCCAACCACATATAATAGAATTTTAACAGAACCTCCCCCTATCGGTACTTTCTCATCTATCCTCCTGCGTACTGGCCCGACCCTCCTGCTTGTATGAAAACTGCAAGCAGGGGGCAGACCGTCAGCCGTGTCCGTGATTGGCTGAGAAGCAGCCGAATGCCACGGGGCGTGGCGCCAAGCATGGATAACCCGGGGGAGAGAGGAAGTTAAGTAGAGTGCGGGGGGGGGGTTCTGGAAATCTATTATGGGTTGGGGCTGGGGGAGGGAAGACTACTGTTCCCTACCCCAAAAGGGTTACCACTTGGGGCAGGAGGGGGGAGGGTGCAGTGCGCATGGCAATAATTCCCCCGGAGGGAGACATGAGGCAGTCCTATATGGACTCTGCAAATATCCTCCTTGGTGACAAGTTTTTCTGTACTGTGGAGGACAGTCAGAAGAAACCATTTAGAGCTGGGTTGAGGTAAGGAATTTTATTACACTACATAGTGGGGCCATTAGTGGGGAAATTAATATTTTTTGGGGGCTGGACTAGCACTTCCCCAGAGTATTGCCATTAAAACTATCATTGCCGCGAGTATTAAACCTTTATTGATATACAGTATGACCTGCTTTCCATGTCTCCGTTCTCTCCTTGAATTGTTCGCTTCTCACCGTTCTAGCTGGTCCATACACATGTAATGCCCATTCCCCAGCATGTGTGCTTGACAGATCACATTGTATCTGGGTCGGCCACATGCTGTGGGAACAGCTCACACAGACCCGACCAACCCTTCATCACGCGGTATGGGGTATCGGACGGCCGTGCGTCCCATACACCACACGATCTGTTTGGCTCCCTCTACTTTCAGGAAGGGGACAATAACTACCAATGGAAATGTTCCACATTCCCCACTCGTATTGGAGTGCCGACTATGGTCCATTCGCGGCACTCTGATCAGCTCGGAAAGCCCAAATGGCCCTGGCCTTTTCTATAGAGATGTACGGGCCCTTGCAAAAACAACAATGTTACGTCTTACTTGACCAGGATTTCATGAATGCAGTATTATTGCGATGAGTTTAAGGATTGGGGGATTGCCGTCAGTAAGTTTTCTTACCAGCCCAAAACTAACTACATAAACTGTAATTTCAATGCCGAGTAAATTATATATCCATGGGTTCTGGATAGAAATGCTGGGACATTCACATGGGTTGGACGAAATGGAGGAGTAGGACAATGGTCTTGTAGACATTTACAATGGGGGTATATGAATGGAGGATTAGGAACATGTCTTGTAGACATTACCATGGGGGTATATTAAAGTGGATGTGGGAGTAGACATGGTCCTTGTAAGACATTACAATGGGGGTAATGAATGGAGGAGTAGGACATGGTCGTTGTAGACATTTCCAATGGGGTATTTGAATTAGGAGTAGGACATGTCTTGTAGCCCTTCACTATGGGGGTGTATGAATGGGAGGAGTAGGCACTGATCTGTATACATTCACAAGTGGGGGTATAATGAATGGAGGAGTAGGACATTTCTTGTAGACTCACAATGGGATGGGATAAATGGAGGAGAGGACATATCTTGTCAGACATTCACCAATTGGGGTGTAGGAATGGAGAGTAGGACATGGTCTTGTAGACCTTCACCATGGGGGTTATGAATGGAGGAATAGGACAGGTCTTGTAGCATTTACAATTGGGGTATATGAATGGAGGAGTAGGACATGGTTCCTTGTAGACATTCACATGGGGGGTAATATGACTGAGGAGTAGGACATGTTCTTGTAAGACATTCACAATGGGGGTTTATGAATGGAGGAATAGGACATGGTCTTGGAGACATTCACCATGGGGGTATATGAATGGAGGAGTAGGACATGGTCTTGTAGACATTCACAATGGGTTGGATGAATGAGGAATAGACCATGGTCTTTGTGACATTCCATGGGGTGTATGAAGGAGGAGTAGGAACATTGTCTTTGTAGACATTTACAATGGGTCGGGGTATATGATGAGGATTAGGACATGGTCTTGTAGGCATTCACAATGGGGGTATATTAATGGGAGGAGTATGACATGGTCTTTGAGGCATTTCAAATGGGGTTAGATGGGAGTCGGACATGGTCTGTAGACATGTCACATGGGGGTGTATGAAATGAGGAGTAGGACTGGTCTTTGTAGACATTAACACTGGGGGTGTTGAATGGAGGATATGACATTGTCTTGTAGACATTCACATGGGTTGGTTGGATGAATGGGGAGTGGACATGGTCTTGTATACATGCCACAATGGGGATGGTGATGGGGAGTATGACATGGTCTTTGTACATTCACAAGGGGGTGTATGTAATGGAGGAGTAGACATAGGATCTTTTAGGTCACTTCACAATGGGTAATCAATTAATGGGAGGAGTAGGACATGGGTCTTTGTAGACATTCACAATGGGGTTTGGATAAATAGAGAGTAGGACATGGTCTTGTAGCACATCCCAAGAATTGGATGAAGGTGGAGTAGGACTGTATGTATACATCACATTGGGTTGGATAATGGAGGAAGTTAGGACATTGTCCTCGTAGAGCATTCAAATGTATGGATGAATGTGGAGTAGGACATGGTCTTGTTGGCATTCAATGGTGTTGTATGTATGGAGGAGTAGGACATGGCTTGTAGAACATGCACAATGGGATTGTGATGATGGATAGTAGGACATGGTCTTGTATACATTCACAATGGGGGTGTCTGAATTGGAGGAATATGACTTGGTCTTGTAGACATTCACATGAGGTGGGATGAATTGAGGAGTGGACGTGGTCTTGTAGACATTCACATATGGGTTGTATGAATGGATGTAGTAGGATAGGGTCTTTGTAGACACACCATTCACACAGAGGGGTAGATTGAATGGAGGAATAGGACATGGTCTTGTCGACATTTCACCAATGGGGGTTGGATGAATGAGGAGTAGGACATGTCTTGTAGACATTCCCAATGGGTTGGATGATGGAGAGTAGAACCTGATCTTGTAGACATTCACAATGGGGGTGTATGAATGGAGTAGTGTGACATGGTCTTGTAACATTTACAAGTCGGGGTCTTGATGGAGGAGAAGGACTGGTCTTGTAGACATCACAATGGGGTTGTGAATGGAGGAGTAGGACATGCAATGGGGGTTGGATGAATTAAGGAGTAGGACATGTTCTTTTAGACATTGAAAATGGGGGTGTATGAATGGAGGAAGTAGACATGGTCTTGTAGATGATTCACATGTGTTGTATGAAATGGAGGAGTAGACTGGTGTTTGTAGACTTGACAGTGGGGGTGTAATGAATGTAGGATAGGACATGTTCTTTGTAGACATTCACAATGGGGGTGCATGAAATGGAGGATAGAACATGGTCCTATAGACATTCACATGCGGTTGGAGAATGGGAGGAATGGAGGAGTAGGACATGGTCTTGTAGACAGCCACAATGGGGATTGGATTGAATGGAGGAGTAGGACATGGTCTTGTAGACATTCACAATGGGGGTGTACGAATGGAGGATAGGACATGGTCTTGTAGACATTCACAATGGGGTTGGGTGAAGGGAGGAGTAGAACATGGTCTTGTAGACATTCACAATGGGGGTGTATGAATGGAGGATAGGACATGGTCTTGTAGACATCCACAATGGGATTGGATGAATGGAGGAGTAGGACATGGTCTTGTAGACATTCACAATGGGGTTGGTTGAATGGAGGAATAGGACATGGTCTTGTAGACATTCACAATGGGATTGGATGAATGGAGGAGTAGGATACCAGCCCAAAACTAACTACATAAAACTGTAAGTTCAATGCAGAGTAATTTATCCATGGGTCTGGATAGAATGCTGGGACATTCACAATGGGGTTGGACGAATGGAGGAGTAGGACATGGTCTTGTAGACATTTACAATGGGGGTATCAGCTCATAAAACAGTTTCCCCAAAAACATCGGACCAACTGACCCAACTATTTATACTACACAGAACATACTTAACTCCGATCCGCCTCTCAAAA